>CM052814.1:50605477-50672594 GCA_028533885.1 Nasua narica | reverse complement strand
AGCTCCCCAAACCTCTACTCCCAAGAAGTCTCTAAGTGGGCTACTATAAAATGAATTATCAGAGAGGAAAAATACATGAAAATGCCTGGTTATGTTATATATCATTGAGCTCTGCAGCTCTCTCCTTTTCTGAGGATTTTAGAAAACAGCATTTAGGAGGCTATCACGGCCTCTAGGCACTAGTTTTCTCGGCAGCACACACCTCTGGGCCAGCCAGTCGCCACAGGGCATGCAAAGAAGACCAGGATGGTTGACAAAGGCAGGAAGCTAGACCCTGACCTCCCCCCACCCCCCCACCCCCCGCCCCCAGGCCCAGACCATATCTCCCAAGCCCTTTGCACTCTACCGTGAATTTGTGTGGGTAATTACAACGGAAACCGGAGCAAATGGAGTTGTCTATATATATCCAAAATGCTGGCTCGGACTTTCACTTTGCCCCATAGTCAAGCTGATTAAACTTAGCATATCCCGGCTCAAATTTTGATGGAGTTGGGCCCCTTGGCCTGTAAGTTGTATATCTGAATCTTCTTTGAAAAGATTTGGCCTCCCCATATATATTTAGAGTACTGGGAGAGCGCCCATCTGTTTTTATGCTTATTTATAACTACACCACCTTCCAGCACTGTGAGGTCCTCTAAAATATAATGACATGACTGATGATGAGAAATTAAGTGAATGGGGTGAATGTTCTTACGCTCAGACAAACGTTTGTGGGAATGCAATTTCCCTTGCAGCTCTGGCACTTGTGTTACTAGTGAACACCCAAGCTCAGATTATCCTGGAAGGTATGTATTAACCACCATCTCTACTAAGAAGACAAGGGATTCATTCTGCCAGTTTGTTGCTCCCCAAGTTGCCTTGCCTTGTTGACCTCCAAATTCAGGGTGTGGTAAGGACAGAAGTAGAAAACCCCAAGATTTACAGAAGGAGGTTAAGAATTTTCCTCCTATCTCCTGTACATCACTTGAAATTCTTGCCCAGAAAGGGAAGAGGAGTGGAAGTCGGGAGTTAGATCTGGGGACACACACACAAGACTTGGGGTAACTATTGTCCTTCTTTTGAGGGAAAGAGGGTTCCTCTAACCCCATGGCCTAATTCTAGGGTGGCCAGTGTCTGCCCTATGTGAAGACTGGGGACCGATGAGGGTGGGCGTCTCTGCAGCGGCTCCTAACACACTAGCACTCTAGCTCTCCAACCTACCCCCTGTCTTTAAGCACCCGGAGTTTATATGCAGACATGTCTCACCCACCTCCACAGAGACAAACCCTCTCCTTCTCAGGCACCATCCCTAGCACCCACTGACTAGGACCTAGTCCTACTAGGGAGTACTGGGAGAGCGCCCCTCCCCGTCCCTGCTTACCCTGGAATCCTCAGCAGGAAGGGCAGACGCCCCACCAGCTATCTCCATGTTTCTGTTAAACTGCGTGTTTCGCATATATTTATGCAGTCCCTGGAGTGTCTTCATGACATTGATATTTCCTATCTTTTGCTGCTTGTGTAGAGGGGTCTTCCAGCGGGGCGCTCTCCTGCCGGAGTTCAAGGTTTTCCGAAGGCTGGGTAGGTCCCGCCCGGGCCTGGGAGGAATGCGCCCCCTTTCGGCAGGAGAGGGCAAGCAGCGAAGGCGCGTCTGGGCGGGCTCGCGGGTACGTTCCACCCTGCGGAGAGTTGCGCCTCAACGCCCTTGAATCTGGGAGGACGAGGGCTGAGGTGGGGTGGGGGTGTTTCCATCTTTGTTCCAGTCGGGATGGAGGACATTAAAATCTGAGCTACTGTCGAGTTCTGTTCTAAAAGCTAAAATTTTATTCTTCACTGAATTTCTGGATTAACTATTCCCTACTCCCTCCCTCCTCCGCCCCCCCCCCCCCAAAATGGTGAGATTCCACGGAAGCCGGCTATTCAGGCCCAGTGCAAGCTCTATTTCTGCACAGAAGTTTCGTTATAGTCTCTCCCCATCGGCCGTGAAGAAAATTTCCAATGGCTTGCAAATAGCTCCAAGCAAACAAAAGAGGAACTAGAGGACCTGTCCTTGTTCTTTCTAATAACTCGAATCTTGGGGATTCAAATTAATACTTTTTTTTCAAATTCATTCCTCATTTGCAGCTGAGTCTGGGGAAATCAATAGCGGCAAAAAGAAGCCTCAAAGTGCTTGGGAATTAGAGCTCTCTCATTCTGCCGTGCGGCAAAGGGGCTGGGACATCCATTAGCCAAGGACTGAATTCTGGTCATGGCTTTATTCCTATATCTGAAAACTTGCAGGAGCATCAGAATCCTTAAGATTCTGATTGTCCTTGGACTCTTCTGAGAAATCACTTGTGTGTGCGATTGATTTGTTCTGACAAGTTTTCTTTATTTTCTTTCATAAAATTTCCTCCACCAACCACTGTTTGTGTCTTTGTTCCTCCACCTTGCCTTTAACGTGACTACCACCCCTGTACTCGGCTTCCCAGATATTTTTTCAAGATAAGTGGTTCCAGAACAAGTGAAATGTACTAATTTTTTTTTAAAGTCGAAACCTAAAATCGATAGTTCACAATTTTCTGTACAACTACTTCTGTAAGGCCGCCTCACTAAATTAGACAAACGATCATGCCAGCAATCTTCTAATATTCGGACCACGGTGGAGACATCTTATTCAAAAACTTCTACAGGTGGAAAACAAACCCGCTAACCCCCAAACACCACCGACTGTCTCTCCTCAGATGTCTCGGCAATGTATCTCCGTATTTATTGATTTAATAAGAAACAGCATTTAGATAAAAGGAGGTTATGGCAGTTTGTTGATACTGTTTTTCTGCTTGAGATAACTTTTGAGTATTGTTAGACTGCTCATCAAGTGATTTGAATTTACAAGAATCCAAATTCTTGTGGATAAATATTAATGCTATTGACATAGACATCCTCTTTGTATTGTTGAAAAGGGAGTTAAAGGACACCAAACCTGGGGAGGGGTACTGGGCCCTCCATCAAATTAAAACAGAATTCGAAGCCGAGCGCCTAGTCAGATTACAATGGTGTGGACTCACAGGTAGTTCTGTAAATGTTTGGAAACCCAGTGGACACAGGAAGTTAGCCCCTTATCCGAGTATTTCCTGTAGAAGTCTAATCTCTCTCTCAGAGGAATATTCCAAGAATTCTCTTGACTGACCTTACGAATTGATTTGAATAGAGGATGCTGAACACCCAAGTTTTACTCTTTCTTCGGGGTGGAGTTCTTCCCCAAGAAATTATTCTACCCCCTGCAAAAGAGAGACAGAGGGGGAGGGGAGCAAAACACAAGCCTTATCTCCTCAATAAAGAGTGCTCCCCTGATTGATTGGAAAAAAAAAAAAAGTACTTCCTATGGCTTCTTCTAACTCCATCTCTCAAAGAACAAAAAATAAACAGATTTTCTCAGAACCGTTGAAAGCTGGCCCCACCAGGAACAGAAGACATGCAGGGACGGCCATGCACACGCGTGCGCACACAGATTTGCAACACCCCAGTCCCTGAGTCCCCTGGTGCCCCCCCCCCCCAGGAGCGGAGTTCTCCTGGAGCTAGTAGCCAGCTTAGGAGGCCACGGGCCCTGCTGAAGGAGGGAGCAGGTAAGTAGGGTATTATAGGAGAGGGATTGTAAAAGAAATACATCTTTTAAAATAAAAATCAAATGGACCTCTAGTTGAAAATCCACAGATACCATTTAAAAGGGAAAAAGGGTCTCAGAGGTGGCTGCTGGCCGGTAGCGCTTTTCCAAACTCATATCAGAGCGGATCAAAGCCAGTGGAATAGGAAGGTATCCTTGGTTCTGAAGTTGCTGGGTTTTTTTGTTTTTTTTTTTTTTTTTTTCTTTTTCTGTAGGGGAGGGTTGTGTGTGTGACATCTTGTTGGTTTGGAGATGATTTATTCACTCCTGCTGTAAAACCTAAAATGACACCCCTGGGCTCCGTGTGATCCACGCCGGCCCTCCTGACGCCCCTATGTTCTGACCTAAGCATATGGGGGACCCTTAAAGCTGCTTTGCCAAAATGCATGGCTGCATGACACCTGAGGCGGGGCAGAGGCGCTCCGGAGTCTTGGAAAGGGCTCCGCCGGAGAAATGAATGGGGGAGGCAGGGGCTCACTGTTCTAGAATTGGGCATCTGGAGCCCCAGCGAGTACTGGTGACTACACAGGCCCAGAACCCTGACCTTCACACTCCAAGCTGCCCTTCTACCCAAGGCGGGTGGACGTCGCCAGACTGCCCATTTCCCCCCCAAAATATCAAGAGGAGGCCATCCGTTGCCCTGCCCCTTCCTATAAGACAAACAAGATTTACCGCCTCTTCTCTGAACTTGACATGCAACCATGGGGACTCACTGACCTACCTTGATCCTGGATTTCACTGCCTCCTATAAAGAGAAAAAACTGCCAGGCTACCCTTAAAATGATATAGTTCATTGGCTCCCCTTTGAATCAAGATAACTGAGGCCCAAATTCAGAGCGCCGACTCGACTCGGGGGGGCCCCTGGGTGTGCCGCAGAAATTCCTGGCGCCCTAGGTGTTACAAACGCTGTGACACTCCAGGCTATTGATATTCTGATGTGTATTCCAACTAGGGAGCCCCCTAGAAATGTTCCCACTCCTCTGGGCTTACCTCTGGGGGTGGGGGGGGAGAGTTTGTGGAGCTGGGCCCCCGGGAGTGTGATGGGAGGACTGTGGGCCTTCGATTCCATCGCGCTTCGCCGCGTTTACACCTCTCCCTTTGTGACAAATCGATTTCCCGCGCCGCTGTTCTGCATTTGCATCCCGCCGATGCTCGGGGCCCAGCTGCGCCCTGTGCACACTTAGCACTGGTTTGGGAGTGTGTGCGTGTGTGCACGCGTGTCTAATTGACTTTCCGTCTACCTTTTTATGACTACATGTGTTTCCAACAAAAGGTCTTATTAGGACAATCTGGTTTCACTAATTTAGAGGTTGGGAACGTGGAAGGCAGGAGCTTTTTTTTTTTTTTTTTTAAGAGTTTGCAGAAGTTCAGATTAAGAAATGACAGCGGGATGCACCGTCCTCCTAGGAGTACGTCTGCCTATTTTTATGACCTGTTCCTCTTTTCTCTCCCGGGCTTCCCCTGTTCTACCCCCCTTCACACTCCACACTCCCCCATTAGCCACCGGATTCCTAACAGTTAAAGAACCATTTCTTTTAAACACTTAAGGCATCTGAACCCAGAAGTCTGAGACATTTACGGGGCTGGGAAAATCAGTAAAAGGGGAAAGGAATCATCCTACAGAGAGGAAAGTGGAATGAGCATCAACCAAGGGGGAAACGGCATTGGGGTGAGGAGTGAGGGACATCAGCAAGAAGTTCTAGCTTTGGATCATGCTAAGGTCAGTCCAGGTGGTAATTGGAAAATTTGCAGTATTAGTGTGGATGGAACCTGTTTTATTAATTACAGCTGAAAAGAAAATTTAGGAAGAACATGTTTCCATAGAGCTGCAGAAGCAAACCATGCCTTTTAACATGTTTCCCATCTCTTCCAAAGGAGATTATGGTTTCCCTCTCTGGGGTAGACTCCTGGCAGGCTGCAAGGGGCACCTGATTTTTGGTGTGGCTCTCTGTCCCTTTTAGGTTTGGAGCCCCACGTTAGTCCCAAAGACTGAAAACTCCTCTCCTCTCTGATTCACAGTCTGACTGTCCACTGCAGACTGGAAGCCTGGCAGGGCCCGCCCGTCCTCACTCAAGTAGCTCACGACAGCCCCTTCGGCAGCCCCTGATGGGGGACCCAAGGACTAAGGACGAGGGTCCTCCTGGACACCATCGCCCCACTTACCAGACCTTCCTATTCTCATCCCAGAGATGAGTGAGGAGGTTGAGGAAACATTGCTTCTAAAAGCAACAACTATTTGTTAGAACAGGCCCCAGCCATCTCAAGAAAGCGAAGCCTATCCGGTTTCCCTGCTACTTTCAGAAACCCAAGTGTCGGTCACTTTGTCCTCACCACCTCGGTCTGCATTTCTGCTACTTTCTTCTGAACTGTCTGTGGACCATCCTTCCTTAACTATCCTCTTCCTGGCTGGTATCCTAACCTCAATTTCCTTTCAGGGCCCACTCTCCACTAGGCCTCCTTACTCCTTGAAAACTCGGAGATGTGTGCTCTCAAGAATGCATCAGGCAGGTACCTGGAGGAGGTTTCATCCCCTTCCCTCTGGAAACAAGGTCCCCAACTTCGCCCACTGCTCTTTTTGTGTCCTCGAGCACCACGGCCATGTGCACAGCGCGACCTTAGCCACACCAGGCCTGGATCTCACGGGAGTCAACCCTGGGTCGCCTCCCCGCCACCGCGGGCCACCTCCGCCTCAGCTTCGAGGGTACTTCCCAGCCGGCCTCCACAGCCTAGTCTCCTTCCATTCGCACTAGAAGGCCACCACGAACCTGAGCTCCCTTCTCATGGCGTCTCCTCAGAGCCAAAGGGCAGGAACGGTCGGCATCCTTCCAGCCCCGTAGTATCCCGCGCCCATCGGGGCCCAGCCGGCGCGGGCCGCCCGGCTTGCTGTGGCCCCTGGCCTTGGGCCTGCTTTTCACATCCCCCTGTTTGTTTTAAGGGTAAAGCAACACTGGCTGGTCTCTCCCGCCCCACCCTGGTCTTTTACACAGCCGTTTCTTCACGGCCCTGTTTTTCGTTGTGGGTCCGGCCGCCAGTTCTCCGATCAGTGATAAATGTTGCAATTAATAAATAACCATGGCGAAACCAGACCGGCAGAAGGTGCAGAAATCAGTGAAGCTGGGTGATAGGCACTTGGAGATTCAGAACACTATTCTCCCTATGCTTTGCATATTTAAATTTTCCCTAGTAAAATGATTAAAAACGATCACATTATTTCCGCCGTGCATTTTCCTGGAGTTCAAAGTGTCTACGCAAACAATTAACTCCTGCTGTGGATGAAACGCGGTACGAACAACCCTCCTCTCCTCCACCCTCTCTAAGCACCAAAATCTCCAACAGGGAAGCTTCTGCGTCTGTGCTCAGCCACTACCGGGAATTGGGGACACCAGGTCTACCTTTCTCAGAGAGGCGGCCTTTCTCTAGTGACAGGCCAGGCCGAATTACCCTCAGTCTAAATTCCCCATCGCCCTCTGCCTCTGGGAATACCTGCGGTGGATTGACCCCAGTTCGATTTTGGCTAAAAAAAAAAAAAAAAAAAAGCCTGAGGGGATTCTAGGCCTGGACCTGGGAAAGGGGGCAAGGGACAGGCGGCCAGCAGGAGAGAGGGGAGCTCCTTGCTGCCTGTTTCTTGAGGCATGCTGGCTTCCCACCGCTTTGCCAGGGCCTTGCTTCCCCGGTTCTAGGTCCTGTTTGCTTTGTCTATTTTCTGAGAGTCTGATATTGGCAATTTTTTAAAAAAAATGATGGCATGCGGGAGGGATCTCCTGTTTCCACGGGTTCCAAATTTGAAGACAAAATAACAATCTACAAATAATGAGATGGAAAAGAATTTGCCTCATTTAAAAAACTGCCAGCCAAGTTCAGACTCCTGAGATCTCAAGGAGGCAATACCAAGTGCCATGTCACCTGAGATGATTCAGGTGACAGGTCTGTTACAGACTCCAGAACGGATGGATACACTTGCAACCACCTTTCAAGGCACGGTTAATAAGGCCAGGCGAGATTTCCATGGGGGCACGGCATCTGTTGGGAAGGATGGGAAAGGGAGACTGCGTGGATTTTTTTGGAGGTCTTAGGGCCAATAGGGAGAGCTCGTCGAATGTGACACCAGGCTCTGCCTTGGAGCCCGCGCTTTCCCTGCGCATCTCCCTTGTGCGGGACGGAGCGGGGCGGGAGCTCGGGTTTCACCCCAAAGGACACTCCCTTTGCTTTGCCCAAGTTTTCCCGGGGCACAGGCATTTGATTCTGCCGGGGGTCTCAAACCCATCTGCAGGTGGAGCGCGGCGGCATCTGGGGACAGAGCGTATCCGGGGCTGGGGCTGGGCGCTCCGGCGCGGCCCCTCCCGCACGCCCCGGCCCTCGGAGCTCGCGCGCGGTGAGCCGCGGGAGCCCCGCAGGTCTCACTGCTGTGCACGGCGCCCTCCGCCTCTCCGCCTCTCCGCCCCGCCTGCCCCCGAACCCACTCTCGCGACCCGGGAGAAGCCCTCCCGACCCAAATCGGCATCCTTAATCCGCTGCCTTCACAAACAGGGCAGGCTCCCGACTTTCCGCCCCTCTTTTCCTGCCAGTTCGGTTGCCCCGCAGGCACGAAGACCTGGCAGCGGTGCTCGCCCGGGACCGAGGGGCAACCCAGTCGGTTTCAGCGAGAGTCCTCGGCGGACAGAGTCCCCAAGCCCGACCTCTGGGCCTCAGGGCCTCCCTATAACGCCTGCCCTGGCGGCGCCCTCGGCAGATCCCTCCTTTCATCATCCTTTCCTCCCTGTCTGTGACTGGCCCTTCCTCCGGCCACTGCCACCACTCCTCGCCCCCGACTTTCTCCCCCTGGTCCGAGAGGGCTCCAGGCACCCAGCCGGGACCCCGGCTCCCGCTCCCGGACACACACTCCCGCGGGCATGCGTCCCTCACTCACTGTCCTGCTGTGGGGTGTCGCTGCCGCTGGTGAGTCCCGGCGACTCCAGAAGGCTTCGGCCAGCCTCGCCCACGCTTTCGTCCGCCTGCGCCGCCACCATGTCCCCGGCTTCCTCCAGGTCTAGCAGGTGACTGACGGAGAAGTTCTTTTTCGCCTGCAGGGTGTCGAGGTTGCCCGGGCTGTCCAAGCGGCCGCCCAGCCCCGGTTGCCGCTCCAGAACGTGCCCGTAGCTGGAGGTCATGGTCTCCCCCTCCGATCCCACCCACCCCCCTCTTCCCGCTCGAATCAACACCAAACGCTGTGGGCGCGAGGGGGGAGAGGAGCCGAGTGGGGAAGAGAGAGGGGGGAGTGCAGAGAGAGAGAGAGAGAGGGAGGGAGAGAGCAAGCGAGAGAGAGAGAGAGAGAGAGAGAGAGAGAAGGAGGAGGAGGAGGACAAAAAAAAATTGGAAAGAGGGCGGGGGACCCCCTTCTGCAGAGCAGAGCGTTCTGCACCAACAGCCTTCGACAGCCTCGGTTGCTTTCCTGAGGCCAAGTCCGGCGCGGTCCAAGGAGATAATCCACACCAAAAAATAAAATTAAAAAGTCACCCTATGTTCAAGTCAGGAGAAAAAAAAAATTCCTTCCAGCTCTCCAAAAGCGTCCACACGCACACACTAAAAATAATAATAAGGGGGAGAAAGGAAAGGGGAGGCCAGCAGGGCGGGGGAGTTAGGCAAACAGAAGAAGAGAGAAGAAGGGGTGGGAGAGAAGAATCAAAGTGGTTTTTTTTTTCAAGGTTAAAAAAGTTATTCCCAGGCAAGAGTTCAAGCACCAACAGAAGAAGGCTTGTTCCAGCTTTAAAACATCTTCAAGAAAACGTGTTCCCCCTCTCTGCACTCCTGTGGATTCTCAGGAGTGACTAAAGTTTCAGGAGGAGAGGGTGATGTCTTGCAGATGTATTGGAGAGCAGGATTCTCACTTTACTTTTCGTAAGAAGAAAAAAAAAAGGGCTTCAAGAGTCCGAAGGAGGGTGGTGGTGGGTTTCCCCCCTTTCCCTTCTCGCTCTCCCCCTCTTCTTGCTGAGCTCCTTTTTCCTTCTCAGTTGGATCAAGAAGCTCTCTGGCACTTCAAAAGGCACAAACTGGCATGCAGAGGAGGCTTTGTAGGGAATACAAGAAAATTGGAGACCCCTGGGAGGGCAGATCTCGACTTAATAGGAGCCTGTAATTACGTGGCAAAGCCTTTGTGCGGTGCCTGACGTTTTACAGACCCCCTTTCTCCATCACAATCTCCTTCTTCCTCCTTTCCTTCGGACCAAAAAACAGTCTGATTAAGAAAACCCCCTTTGCCAACATCTGAGCCAGAGAGAAAGACAGAGGGAGGGAGCGAGAGAGGGAGGAGGGAGCGAAAAGGGAGGGAAGAGAAAGCGAGAGAGCTCCTTTGGATTTTTAAAGTAAAGGTCTAATTATCATTCCCCTGCAATAGTATCACGGGGAGAAAAGACAAACTGAAACCCACAGTCACTTCAAACGGGCTGATTATTTTGCTTGGGCATTAACTCCTCCAGATTTGTTTAAGATCCTGTTGGAAAAACTCATTTGCATGTTTTGATAACAGCTGCAGGGAAACTTATTGGAAAAAATCCACAACTATCTCAACCAAATTTTCTTCCCTCTCTGACTTTTTTTTTCTCTTTACGTCTCCTGTAGTTCTAACAGTTTTGAGGGGTGAGGGGAGTGTCTGAGAGAGAACGAAGGAGAGAGCAAGCAAATTAAGGCTACGTTTGGCTCCGTAGAGACAGCCTATTAAATAATGTAATAAAATAACAGGAGCGATAATAATGGAAGGCTCTCCCACGCTTCTTCCGCGAACCAAAGGCTGGTTAGGGGAGATCTAGAAGGCGCCGAATCGATTCGAGTCTCTCCCGCCGCCGCTAGAAATCCCGGGCCAGGGCACTAGGTAATTTACATATTTATTTAGCTGGAGGAAAGGACTCTAGGAGTGTAGCATAATTGCTCCCTCCTCCCCCCACCCTGGCCAATTTCGTAACCTCTTCGGTGCGGCCAAGGTCGCTTCCCCAGGCGACAACGCTGAGCCTGGAGGGTCGCGTTGCCCAGATGCGCAGGAGTCAGGGGCACTCCTGGAGCCAGTGGCCAGGCTAGGGTCCTGAGCACTTCAGGGTCCTACCCGGGTGCCTGGGCAGGCGGGAGAGGGGGCGTAGGAGAAAGGACAGGGAGGGTTAGAGGAACCCCCAAGTCTAGGGATAATGCCCTGCCGCCCGTCTGCTGAGCCCTAACTTGACAAGGAACAGAGAGGTGCTGAGGGATTTTTTCATGACCTGTTGGAATTTGGTAACAGCTTTAATAGTCTCATTAGAAATGAGTTACTATATGACGAGTAAGTAAAATATTAAGTGCTTATTTGTGGCATTTTATGTTCTTCAAACATACACGCACACACACATACATACTTTCCCGCTGGCTTGATTACTAGACCTTTTTCCTTTTTTTACCTTCTATAGCCGAGAGGCTCGACTGGAGAGAAAGAAGGGTCCGAGTGTATGTAAATGGTTTCTGGGCTCCAAACGGCCATAGTTAGCCCAGAACTCCCAGCCCTGATCTGGGAAAAGAACATTTGATGCCATCAAAGGGCTGCAGATTGAAACCAGATGTGCTCGCCTCGGTTCTTTCCATGCATTTAATTAAGGAGCCGGGATGGAGGAGACTTTTTCATCATTAGTCCACCCACTCCCCCCCCCATTTCCATCCCCTCGCCCGCTCCCCACTCTCCGCTCGCTCGCACCCCCGACCGGGAGCCCAAAGCCCCGCCAGCGCCGCGCGGTGCGCCGCGCCCGTCGCTCCGTCTCCCCAGCGGTTGGGGCTCTAAGCAGTAAACATCTGTCCGCGTCTGGGCCGGTGCGAGCCGCGCGGCAGGGCTAGCGGGATGCTGGTGTGAGGCGGACGCGCACCGGGGTGGGCCCGCACCGAGTGCGAGCGCTGCGGCGGATGCCTTCTGCGGGGATCTCCAACACCGCAGCGCCCGCGAGCCTCAACTGGGCGCCACACGTGGCAGTGCCACCCGCTCGCTCGAATGGACGCGATTTAATCGCACAGAGAGGTCTTCCCCAGGAGTCCCGCCAGACGAGCTGGGGTGGAAGGGCCGAGGGGCCCTCCCTTCTCTGCCGCCGAGCGAGGCACCGCTGGGTTTCCGCAGCCGGGTCAGCCTCCTCCAATCTCCCGGAGACTGCTCAGACCTGGACCAGGCCCTAGCGTCTCCCTGCTTTTCTACCCTCATTTACAGTTGAATTTAACTTTTCTTTTTGTCCCGACACTGACCGCACTGCCCTTTGTGACAAAGGTCTGGGTAAGAGGCCAGGGGCTTCGGACACCCCAGGGCGTGCGCTGCTTCTGCTGGAGACCCAGCGATCTCTGTCAGTCGGGGAAGATCGCCCTTGGGAGAAAGTTGCCTTGTCCCTGGATTGCCCTCAGTCAGTCTGGTTAGTGACCAGGAGGTAGCGACAGGGAAGAGAGATCAGAGATGGGCCCTCCTCGTTAATACAGTCAGATGTCTCCACTTACATTTTGCCGTGTTCTCGGGAGGGATCAGGCACTCCCTTAACATTAGCCACTTGTCATTCGCGTAATAATATCAACCAGTCCTACCAATACTAACTAGGATGCTAACGGTTTCAACAAAAACATCAGACACATTTGCTTAACATTTGTCGACCAAATATGTATATGTGTGTATATAAACTATATTATATAAATTTTTCTATGCCCACTTCCCCAAAATTCTCAGTCTCCGGAACTGAGAATTCAAATACCTCTGACTGTGCGGGGCTAGCTCAGCCCTGGCCCCGCAGATCTCCCGCCGCGGCTCTCCAGGGCCCAGCCTGGGAGTCCTCCTCTAGCAATTGGAGTGGCCTTTGAGGACCTTGGGGAGGGAGGGGCAGGCAGGATGTCTTCCAAGCCCAGAAACTGGAATTCAGGGTCAGAGGTGTCCAGAGAAAGGGAGACGCCAGTGTTGGGACAGGGTCTGGAGGCCCCCCATCGCCGACCCGGAGGGTTTTTTCTGGAATCCCGCGGAGGCCGCGGGAGAGCGGAAGGAAGGCTCGCGGAGCTCGGCAGCACTGCGGCCAGGCACCCCGTATGCCTCCGCTTCAGCGGCCAAGTCCCAGAGTCCCCCAGCCTCAGCCAAAATCACCGCGGGGAGTCGGGGCGGCTGGGTGGGCTGGAGGTACCCTCTGGGAGGGTCCCCGAGAAAGCAAATCCCCAAGGTATAGGCCCTGCAGAATTGCTTTCTTTGTTGTTGCTTTTTTAGACCTTTTAGTTTTTTTTCTTTTCCCTTTTTTTTTAAGATTTTATTTATTTGAGATAGAGACAGTGAGAGAGAGCATGAGAGGGGAGAAGGTCAGAGTGAGAAGCAGACTCCCCCTGGAGCCGGGAGCCCGATGTGGGACTCGATCGGAGGACTCTGGGATCATGACCCGAGCGGAAGGCAGTCGCTCAACCAACTGGGCCACTCAGGCGCCCCCCTTTTTTTCTATTAACAATTACTAGTGGGTTGGATCCACACCCTGATTTATGTTTACACAACATCTGTAATTTGCTGAGATTCTGGATTTGCTGGATTGTAATTAAAAACTATGGGGATAACCCTACAGGGACACTCAAGACCGACTGGAGAGCTCCATTCACCCAATAAATGGTGAAAAGCATGGGTTTGCGCCTGCTAGCTGGCCAGGCCGGGAAGGCTCTCCGGGACACTCAACCAGCGCTTGTGCTCTACTTCGGGCACACAGAGGTGGGCAGGAGAAGGCTTCTCAGAATGCCCAAGGTGGCTGCCTGGCGTCTCCTTGCTGTCCAGGCGCCAGGCCTTGCTGGCTAGAGGGGTGAAAGGAGGGGGAAATTGGTGGATCAAAGTTCTTTCGGCTCAGGTTGCAGGAACCAGGAGGGCCAAGCACCTCTAGAATTCAAGAACGACCATCTGGCAGAAAGATGTCAGGAGAAGGGAAGCTGTGGCTGGGAGCATATGCTCATCTCAGCAAGCAGGCAGCAGGTCTGGCCTGGGAACTTAGAAGGCCCCAGAGAACGCTGTGGCCTGTTTAGTTCCTTAATCACTACTTTGCTTTCCCCATGTGATTTCCTTTTGGGAAGAGTTGGAAGGAGAGCATTTCTAACTCAAAATCTCTGAACATGTGTAGATCTTTCCTTGGCTTTCACTTTGACTTCCATCCATCAATCAGTATTTATTAAAAATCTGAAGCTCTGGGTGATGTAACTAACCAGAACCCTCTTCCTCACGATCCTTCCAGCATCTGAGAGTGCCTTTCCAGCCCTTCTTTCTACCCTACTCTTTTTAAAAATAACTCCTGTTTCTGGATTCCTCCACAAGTAAGTGAGAGCAAAGCTGGGACTAGTGAGGAAACTTGCCAAGAGATCAGAACAAGGTAGGAAGGAGGTTTGTTTTCCAGCCATGTGCCCTTGGGTGGTCCTACTCATAGTTGGGTTTGGTATTGATTACTGCCCAGCATTTCCTTGGCATGGGAAGCTGGCAGAACTGTGCCTCATCTGGCTAGCAGAATGTCCCCCACCCTAAGTAGCTTCCCCTCCGAGGTGGAAACCAGGAGTTGCACTCCCTGACATATTAATAAGCTGACATGATAATCACATGTGACAGGTCACAGGTTCCATGTCACATAAGCAAGACAATACCACCCTCATGCAAATAATACGCTTTGGGGGTAGAAATACTTTCCTGCTCATGGTTGACAATCTAATATATATTCATTAATGATGAAACGGGGAAAGAGAGAAATGTAAGATAAATTCTGCAGGGTAGCCATGTTATAGTGTTTCTGAGAAGGAGACTATGTCAGCCTTGAAAGAAACTCTCCTTTGCCCTTCCAATTCTGGCTCTTGTAATCATGAGTGGCATCGTAGGAACACTGGTGAATGCTCTCCACTGGCCCCCACCTCCATCCAGTAGCCCTATTGAATTATATTGAAATTTTGCAAGAATGAAATAAAGTAGGACTAAAACACATTTCCAAGCAGTACGCTGGTAACGTGTCCACCCTATTATAGGCTGGGAGGTCCAACATATTCAGTTGGGAGTCAGTGCAGTTTCACAGGGGCTATCTGCTCCTCAAAGCACTAGACACTAACTTTGCATATGCCAAAGCTTTAGCTAAAGACATCTGTAATCTGCACATTGGCAAATACAATGAATACTCTTAGACCGTATTTTGCGAAATGTCTCAGCTCTTATTGACAGTACTGAACATTCTCTTTTTGAAATTTCTGCTCCTGGTGTCCTCTATTGCTCTGAGTACTTCCTCTTGGTCTTCAGAGAATATTCCTTTTCTGCAGCTCACTTCTTATATTGTGCTATTTTCCAGGTTTCTGTCTTTCATCTTCCCCATCCTTTCCATTAAACAGGTTGTTACTATGAGATCTCATGGATTTTCATGGGTTAGCTGCCACTTGTTTGTCAATGAGTCTAGTGTCTAAAGTTTAAGCTTTGTCACCTACTGACTGTCACGTTAGGCAAAGTGAGCAACGTAGTTACCTCTGTAAGCCTCAGTTTACTCACCTTTCCAATAGGGCTAATCATGGCCCCTACGGACACATATTTGTGAGAATTAAATGAGAATGTATGCAAGCCCTTTAGTACAGGGCTTTGCATATAGTAATTCCCAAAAGAAAAAAAAATTGCTCTGTTCTTGCTGACATTCATTCATTCATCAAGGAACCTTAAACTCAACATGTCCAAAACCAAACTCACCTAATCTCTCCATGCTCCTCCTCTTTCCCCAGTAAGAAACCTAGGAGTTACCCCAAATTCCTCCCTCTCTGACACCAGTTCCAGCTTATCGAGGTTATCACTAAGGTCTGCCTTCGTTACATAGCTGGCATCAAATCTGTCGCTAAATAGTCTATGAGTGATGGTTGAATTGGTTCTGAAGGTTACATAATCCTGGAGCAAATGAACAGGCGACATGCATAGCTATGATATTATGGTTTGTTCACATTATATAAAACATAACAATTCGTCAAGATGCCTTGCCAAATGCCTCAGAGGAAATATAAATGTGTAGATACTACACCTTCTTTCTCTGGAGGAACTCAAGCCTTTCTCAACCAGGAAAATTCAGACCTATCGCAAAACGCAAAACGGGCAAATGGCTGTTGGGAGGATTAAGAAGACAAAAGAAAGATGTCCTACCATAGCCCTTACTCAACAAATGTTAATTTCCTTCCTCTGCTCTTCCTTTAGGGTCAGGTAGCCAGTGCTCCTCTGTGCACCACAGAGAAACAGGAAGCTAAATTCTTGCTATCTTTGCATTTTAGAAAAGTCCTTTAAGGATAGGCAAATGCATATGATGAAGATGCTTAAAACTGGGAATGGTTCTAGGCGAGCAGCAGCACACAGAGCTGCTGGGGAAATCACTGCTGACCCTTCACTCCTGCACCAGAACAGCTAAAGCCCAGTGGTTTTTTGTATCACTAACTCTGAGAATTAGAGAACCTGCACTCTCACTAGAGTCTTGGCCCTTCACAAGACATCTGAGCTGAGGTCCCAGGCTGGCTTTCTGCCTCTGCAGGCAGGCTCCCCAACTTTTGGGCCCTGGAGCACGGCTTCTATGCCAAACAAAAGTGGGTGGACTCTTAAAGGATAGGTACAAAAAGCTTTGGGCCTGGGTAAGTCTGGCTGATTTGAAACCCGTAAGGCCCTTCAGCTGACTTTAGTGCTTATTTATAGCCTACTCAGTGGGTGTGCCACTTTGGATAACCTTCTTTGGCTTGCTGCTTTCATAAATCTGGAGCCAAATGCAGCCCAGGCTCCACCTGCTTTCTTCTCCAGAGTCCTTGCACAAATCTCTAATTCCAAACAGGGCTCGCTCTTCTCTTCCAGTTCTCCCCCTTTTCCTCTAAAACCAGCTCACAGGTAAACAAAGAGCCTGGCTGCATCTTCTATGGGCCAGTTATACTTCCTAGGTGTACATATGTATTATTCTCCTTTTTTTTCTATTTTTTACCATCTTAAACCCACCCAGATTTGCTTTATTTTAAGTTCTGCTCCACAGCAAACATGATAAGAAATTTCAGGGCCATTTTTTTCTTGCTCACCTCAGAAGGTTGCTCTGACATAACATGTATGGGAGGAACTTAGTATAAAAGGCATGCATGCAGATAAGACCGGTTCTTTTCTAGCTTTTTTATCATTACAGAAGAAGAAGGAAGAATCGATATAAAGAGATTTATGCATTAAAAAAAATTTTAAAACCTGAAATAACATATTATTTCAACACTTTGCAGCTCACGAACTATTAACTTCAACACTTGAAGTCACTATTCACCTCTTTTATACAATATAGACCTCTGCTTTTCATGAATTTGGTGTCCAGCTTCACATTTAAAACACCAGAACCATATTTCCCAATATGCTTTTTTTTTTTTTTAAAACTTCCTTTTGCCACTCGCCTTCTAATCTTTTCCTCTTTCTGGAATTTTTCTTTTGAGTATCTTCTGCTCTTTTAAGCCAGAAGTCTCAATTGTTTCCTTCAAAATTTGAAGAGTATGATTTATTGATCTCTCTAATTTATCAGGTGTCTCAGTTTCCCCATTAAAATTATTACACAGGCTCTCAAATATCCAATTGTGTTGTTTTGGACCAAAACAACCCATTATGTTGTTTTATGATCTTTAACCTTGATCTTTAACCTTACCAGATAGGCTATTAAGTCCCACTTTGAGCCTAGCATGAGAGAGAGTAGAGCTTTAGAGGCTGAGGGAGGTAAATTCCTTGGTCCTACCTCTTAAAAATTTCAAGTGAGTTACTGGGTCCTTCTGAGCTTCAGCATTTCAAAGTACTGCTGAAAAAAATGTAAGATGACATAGGTAAGGATCCATCAGAATGCCTAGCAAATAGTAAATAGTCAATGTCACAAAGTGATGGTTTCCGATTTGGCCTATGATACAGTAGCTTGCAGCAGACCAACAATGTTCCCACCAAGAGCAGCTGGAAAAATCTGAAATATTTAGATCTACCTCACCCCAAATATCAGAGGGCTTCTAAGGCAACTGGGACTCAAATAATTATGTTCCAGAGAAGAATGTTTTTTGAGGCAAACCAAAGTTTGTTCGTTTCCCCTTTATCCTTGGGTTATCTGCCACATTTCAGCATAGAACAAGAAGGAGAAGAAAGTACCTGCTAAGAAGCAGAGAATCCAGCAGAGCTTTATCAATTGAATTGATATTAAAGGAAGATAAATTTGAGTTTGGGATTCCTGAGATTCATAAAGGAGGGAGGCTGAGACAAATGAGACCAATATTCACACATTTGTCCCGTCAAGGTATTTAAGCTGAACCAGGCAAAAGGCTAAGAGGCATAGCATAATGTGAATAAAAATTAGATCGGAGATTTTGGCAACTGGATAAGAGGCAGGAAGATAAAAATTGAAGTTCATGGCATATTGAGAAGAATCCACAAGAAATACTTCAGGCTCTCTGTTAGGAGATCTAGAAAACTATACCCTAAGAATGCAAACAAATTGATATAGACTGTATCTTACCAAAATTGAGTTCAGTGCTGATGGAATTGAGCTGATTTGCATCTCTGTTGCTTTTCAAAGATAGGCTGAATTCTCTATTAAGGACTATAACATCCAGAGTCACTATAATTTTCATACAAAATGTCTAACATTTCATTCTTTAAAAAAATAGACATATTCAGAAACAAGACCAAGAGAAACAATAAACAACAGAAATAGGTAGTCCAGATATAAGAGAAAGCAAACATAGACTTAAAAAATTAATAATTAACATAACCAAAGTAATGTATTATAAGATGAGAATTTCACCATTGGAATTTTAAAAACCAAATAGAGTTTCTAGAACTGAAAAATACAACTGAACTTGAGAGCCCTGTATATAAGTTTAAATGGATATTTGACATAGTTCAAAAGAGAATTAATGAGCTGAAAAATAGACCAGAAGAAAATAGCCAGGCTGAAGCATGGAAGTAAACAAATTCTGGGAAGTTGAAAGTATTCTGAGAAACTGGAGGAGTAGGAGGCACCAGAAATTGTCTCCCCACTAGGCAACAATTACACTGGCAGAATCTGTCTAATATATGGATGGTAAATTGAGGTTAATTTCAGTCAGTTACTCAGCCCCATGGCAGGCAGTTGTGCACGTGTTTCTAGAGCAGCTAGAAACTTATTGGACCCAGAGTGGGCAAAAAAGACCCTATCCTCCAATATCAGGGATCTGTGCTGTAATTACTGGTTGCGGTTTCTGATCACAGAGGTGTAGAAAGACAGGAGGGTGACAATTACTGTTATACTCCCCCATTGTTGCATTCCCCTCCCCTCAAGCTAAAATGATTTCTAGGGGTTTTAAGTGGCCTGTGCCCTTCCTCCCCCTTTATTTTTCTCTTTTTCCCCATTTGGGAGATAGACATTGAAGATTATGACATTCAGGGGCACCTGGGTGGCTCAGACAGTTAAGTGCCTGACTCTTGATTTTGGCTTAGGTCATGATCTCAGGGTCCTAGGACAGAGCCCCACAGCAGGCTCTATGCTGGGTGTGGAGCCTGTTTAAGATTCTCTCTCCCTCTCCCCTTGCTCTCCTCCCTACCTCCCCCTACACCCTATTCATGCTCTCTCTCTCTCTCAACAACAATAGAATAAATAAAGATTAGGATATCACAAGCAACTGTATATGTGTGGAAAGTACGAAAATGACTGTTCATGCCCAAGGAAATGTGCAGGCTCAAGAAAGACCTGAGAAGATCTTAACTTTGCACCTCAGGCTAATCCATGGAACACAGACAGTCTGCAACAATAAAAAACAATAAACAAAAACAATAATTGAAACCTTGAGAAAGGGGAAAAATCTGATTTCCAGGTTCCATATTATTAGATTCAAATGTTTGGCTTTCTTTTTTTTTTTTTTTAAGATTTCATTTATTTATTTGACAGAGATAGACACAGTGAGAGAGGGAACACAAGCAGGGGGAGTGGGAGAGGAAGAAGTGGGCTTCCCACCAAGCAGGGAGCCCGATGTGGGGCTCAATCCCAGTACTCTGGGATCATGATCTGAGCCAAAGGCAGATGCTTAATGACTGAGCCATCCAGGCACCCCAAACATTTGGCTTTCAACAAAAAAAAATCATAAGGCATACAAAGAAATAGGAAAGTAAGGCTTATTAAAAGTAAAAAAAATAAATAAATGAAGTGTTCCTGGAAAAGATTTGATAGAAGATCTATTAGAAAAGGCATTAAAACCATCATTATCATAAAGATGTTCAAAGAACTACAGGAAAATGTGGAAAAAGTAAAAAAAAAAATGATGTATGAACACAAGGGACATTATCAACAAAGAGAAAGAAAACATAAAAAGGAGTCAAAAAGAAATTCTGGAGCTGAAAAGTACAGTAATTAAAATGAAAAATTCACTAGAGGAATTCAAAGGCATATTTGAGCAGGCAGAGGAAAGAATCTGCAAACTTGAAGGTAGAATGGTGGAAATTATCAAATGTGAAGAACAGAAAGAAAAAAGATTGAAGGAAAGTGAACATAGTCTAAGTGACCTGTGTGCCACTATCAAGCAGGCCAACTCACACGTTGTGAGAGTTCTAGAAGAAGAGAAAGAGAAAGGGGCAGAGAGAATATCTGAAAATATAATGTTGAAAACTTACCAAATTTGAGGAAAGACATGAATATAAATATCTAAGAAGCTCAACATTCTCCAAATAAGGAGAACTCAAAGAGATTCACACTGGGACACATTATAATCAAAATTTTAAAAGCCAAAGATAAAACAATAATCTTGAAGCAGCACAAGAGAAGCAGCTAACCACATGCAAGGGATCCTCAATACAAGGATTAGCATATTTTTTCATTAGAAATTTTGGAGATCAGAAGACAGTGGTTCAGTATATTCCAGTATATTCAAAGTGCTCAAAGGGGGAGGGGAGGGGAATGTTGTCAACCACGGATCCTGTATCCAGCAAAATTATCCTTCAAAAATGAGGGAGAAATTAAGACATTTCCAAATAAGTAAAAGCTGAAGGAGTTCATTACAATTAGAATTGCCTTACAAGATATACTCACAGGAATCCTGCAAGGTGAAATGAAAGGAAAATAGACAGTAAATTAAAGCCATTTGCAGAAATAAATATCTTTATAAAGTTAAATACAAAGGCAGTTATAAAAGCTAGTATTATTGTAATGGTGGTTTGTAATTTCACTTTTCCTGTTCCACATTATCTGAGAGACTAATGTATTAAGTATTTTTTTTTGTATTAAGTTTTTTTTAAAGTTATTATCTAACAGCTAGTGTCACTGTAACTTTGGCTTATAACTCTATACGTTGTTTTATATATGATTTATAAGACTAATGCATTCAAAAGAATTATTAGTTTAGCTTTTGGGGCACACAATGTAAATGATGTAATTTTGTGACATCCGCCACCAGAAGAGGTAGTGACAGAGCTGTAAAGGAGCAAAGGTTGTGCATTTCACTGAAGTTAAGCTGGTATAAATTCAAATTGCAGTGTCATAACTTTAGGATGTCAAATGTGATCCCCATGGTCACCACAAAGAAAATAGCTACAGAATACATACAAAAGGAAATGAGAAGTAAATTTAAATGTTTCACTATAAAAAAAAAATTAAACACAAAAGAAGATAGTAATGCAAGAAATGAAGGACGAAAAAGCTGTAGGGCCTATAGAAAAAGATAGCAAAATGACAGAAGTAAGTCATTCCTTATCAGTAAATGGATTAAACTCTACAACCAAAAGATAGAGATTGGCATAAAGGATATGACACATGATTGAACCATATGCTGTCTGCAAGAGACTTATTTTAAATCCAAAGACACAGACTGAAAGTGAAAGGATAGAAGAAGATACTTCATCAAATAGTAACCAAAAAAGAGCAAAAGTGGCTATAGGGATATTAGACAAAATAGACTTTATATCAACATAGGCTAAAAGAGATGAAGAACACTGTATATTAATAAAAGTTTCAACACAGCAAGAATATATAACAATTATAAACGTTTTTATACCTAATGACAGACCAGCAACATACAGGAAGCAACAACTGACAGAATTATGGGGAGAAGTAAACAGCTTTACAATAGCAGGAGACTTCAATACTTAACTCTCAAGAGCAGATGGAACAAGCAGATAGAAGATAAGGAAACGGAGGTCTTAAATAACATCATAGAACAACTGGATCTAACAGACATCACAGAGCATTCTACTTGACGACAACAGCACTCACATTCTTCTCAAGTGCACACAGGTCATTTTCCAGGTTAGACCATATGTTAGCCACAAATTAAGTCTCAGTAGATTGAAAAGACAGATATCATCCAAATCATTTTCTCCAACCACAACAAAATGAAATTAGAAGTCAACAACAGAAGTAAAACTGGAAAATTCACAAATTAAACAACAGACTTTCAAATAAGCAATACTATTTGTAACAGACTTAAACTGCAAATAATCCAAATATTCAACAATATTATGAATGCTATGTATTCATAATTCATATGAATTCATATTCATGATTGAATATTACCTGCTGCTACGTGCAATAATATGATCGAGACTCACAGAGATAATGTTAATAGAAAAATGTCAGACACAAAGAACACATTTTGTTTGTTTCTTTTATGTTTAAAAAAGCCAGGTCCCTTCATATTCCACTTTCCAAGCTGAAGACATCCCACATTATATTTTTTACAGAAACTACAATTGAAGCAAGAAATTGGAGGCCTTGTTCTTGCCATTTACCTATCATTTGTCTTCCACAGAGAATTTCTGTAAGGATGAGTAGAGGCATGTAAGAAAAAAAAATTAAAACAGAATATCACTTGGTCTAACAAGCATCAAATATCCTTACAAATTGCCTTTTGATATGTAGCAGGATCTTAACATACTTTTGTGTGTTCAATTAAGTGACATACTAAGTATATAGCACTGAAAACAGATGTCTAAAATATACAGGCCATGAAATTTTCTCCTAGCTTTGCAGCCATTAACGTTAACCTCAATCTCATAACTTTGGAACTGCAGTATTAGCAATAATTGCTATCATTTGATGAGTATTTATTATGTGCCAAATACTGTGTTACATGTTATATATCCATTACTTCATTTAATCTTCACAATAATCCCAGAAAGTAGGTTTTACTATGCCCTTTTGCCAATAAGGAAACCAAGGTTAAGTAATTTTCCCAGGGTAGGAGAGGGCACTCAGCCATGATTAGAATCTGGTTCTCTCCGACCACAATTAGGCATGTGCTGCCAATGACCTTGACAGATAGCGTATCATGCTGGTGTGTATCAGTGATTTACTGACATGCCAATGCAATAGTCTGAAACCATAAATGTTAAGTTTTAGCACAAATTTAGCCCTAAGAGTCTGTTTACATTCCCTTGGCCTCTACTTTACTCTCACTTGACCCTCCTGAATATAGTATAACAGCAATTAAAAAACTAGAAATATCGGGGGGAAGAGGAAGACATCAGTCCCTTTGCTTATCTCACCAAAGGGTCCATCTCCCAAAATAGGGTTACCATTGATTATTTTGGAGCCTGTCTTTGCTTTCTTCCTCTGGGACTGGAATAAAGAGAAAAGTTGTACAGTAGCATTCAAACTTACTATTTTTTTTTTTTTTTGGTGGAACAATGGAAAAGAATTATAAAATGTAGGGTTAAATATTCTATAAATCAAAGCATACTTGTACTTGGATTATTTTTTTTAATCTTTTTACCCAGCTCTTGTTTGAAAGGTTCCAATTTTTTTTTTGTTTGTAATGAAGATTCCTTTGCCATATCACATTGGCATAAGTATTATCATAAGCAAGTTCTTCGGTTGCTAGGAGTCAGACTTTTGTTCTTAGATCATAGGAAAGACTTGTTATCATGACCTTGGACTGTGTTGGTGAAATATGTTCTTTCCGAAGATAACAGTCTCATTGAAAAATGAATCTATACTTCCACAGGTTGAAGAAGAATTTCAGCTACTGCACCCTGCTGTAGCAAGACGACTAATAAAAACCTTGAACCCATTACTCATGTATGAGAACAAAGAGAGCTTTATTGAAGATCAAATAAAAAACATAAATAGTCAGGCAGCACATTAAGTGAAGATTCCAGCATTCTTTTTTGCTCATATTGTTTTCAATGGTATTTGAGATTAAAGGTTCAATAGAATTCAACACAGTGACCTTGCAAAACTTGATTTTCTATATTCGCAGATTCTAACTATTCACCTCAAAACTTCACTTCTCAACAAGATGTCTGTCTTCTTTTTTTTTTTTTTCATGCCTGTCTGTCTCATTCTTAACCAGCAAAATATGTCCTTTTTATCTCTCAGACCTTCCCGCATTGGATACTCATTCATTTACTTACTCAAGTCAACATGTGTTGAGTGCCTACTGATGCTGAGAATTAAAACAAGCAAGCAAGCAAGCAAGCAAGCAAGCAAGCAAACAAACAAACAAACAAATAAAAAGACGAGGTCTGCTCATGGTGTGCTCACTGTCTAAGAGGGGATATAAATACACTGAAATTTAGAAAATGATTTGGAAGAGTCAATGATTGAATGTTATATTTTTCAAATTCAAAATAATGTTATATTATTAAAATAAAAAAGTAATTTCTTTAATTTCTAAAATTGATCTATTCCCCAGCCCTTCATCCAGCAGGACAAAGAAAAACTCAGATTCATTATTTAATGGTATCTCAGACTCCTAGGGCCAAATAGTCTCTCCAAGATAACTCAGTCTTTTTGGGGATTCTGGCGCTCCCCTTTCCACTTGCTTTCCATCTGCCTGGCTTTCCTCTAGGAGCATCTAAGCACATCAGGGAGGGTTTTCAAGTCTCAAAGAGACTGGGGAAAGAGATTCTAAGATCCACAAATAGGATCCACGATCCATAAATAAGTCCTGTTTTGTTTTCTAGGTCTTCTGGTTGGAACGAATTTCTGGCCTCCCTTTTGCAGGTATATTGATGAAGGTATGCTTTCTTTCTCTTAGATCATTAGGTCAATGTTCACCTTGGTTCCCCAAGCCCCACTTTGACTCTATGCAGTATACTTCTCTCCATTTCAGCCCCCTAGGTTCAGCTCCCCAGTGCTGGGATCCTTTTTATAAGTTTCTTCATCCCTTGCCACAGCAATACCATAGAAGTCCAATGGTTCAACTCAATTACTTTCCTTACTTCCTACCCCCCACACCATGGAGCTTGTAAATTTCTGTATCTCTTGTATACATTAAAGGAGAGGAAGGAGTCTTCAGAGGGTTAACTCAGGCCTCATAAGCAAACCGAGCCTTTCCATCTCTCTCTCTCTCTTTTTAAAGATTTATTTATTTATTTGAGAGGGAGGGAGGGGCTGAGGGAGAGGGAGAGAGAATCTCAAGGAGACTCCCCGCTGAGTGTGGAGCCCATCATGGGGCTCAATCCCATGACTTGGAGATCATGACCTGAACCTAAATCAAGAGTCAGACACCCAACTGACTGAGCCACCCAAGTACCCTTGTTTTTTCTTGATATAGGATAAAACTCCATGAGGTTATTTCTTTCTGGATTTCTAAATAGGAAATAGGGGGGAAAGCTCTTGGAGTTGGGGGATATGGCAGGGGGCGCTCAATGGGAGACGGCCTGAGAAACTGATTCTGACCACTTAACTCTTCTAATCTCTTTTTTTCCTTTTCTTCCTACAATCACTTACTCCAGAAGGTGGGATTTTTCACTTTCCTATATGGAAAAGACATATGTCTTCTGAATTCTCTCTACCCATGGGAATTTGATGCTCAGGTCAGTCTGTCCTGGTTCTTGATGTTTTTAAAAGAGTAGAAAAAGTTAGAGATTTATTTTGCTCTCACCATAATGCCTGGCTTCTAAGAAAAATGTCACAAAAATTACTCAAAAATCCCATTTTTGGTAGCCAATGGTTGAATATCATCTACTTTCTTTTCTGTTTCTACTTGCCATCCCTGGCAGATGGATATTTCTAAATAACTAGAAAGTCGCATTCATGGAAATATAAAAGAAAGGTTTACATTTTAATATTTATCATGTATTATGTATATTTATTATATACTCTGACACTTGAAATAGATTACATATTTGTGGTTTTATAATATATGCTATTGTATAACATTTTTAAATATATTATCTCCATTTTAAATGCATAAGCTACAATAGAAATACTAAGAAGGGACACATAACTATATAGATGATTAGGGTAAAAGAGGCAGAAAGAATATTAATTAAATTGCTAGAATTGGCTTTCTTTTGGGAAGGTAGAACAAGAAATACAATTAAGTTTCTTGCTATTATTATCTCTCAGGATTTTCATTGAGAGAGCACAGGTTTTCCATGGACAATGTCTAAAGTGTAGAATCTATTCTAATAAGCCATTCAAACTGAAAGAAAACCAGATGGGGAAGTAAAAGCAATTTAATTTAATTAATGAAGAGCCTTTAGTGGCAATGGAACAAAGTTCCTTTATCATCCATAAAGTCACCAAAAATCAAATAGTATTATTAACATTAGATATTTTGGAATATATTTGGAAGCATGTCTGTGTGTGCGTGCAGGCCTAGGGAAAAAGGATTACAGACAGGTATTCCAGGTAGGGTTTAGTGATCCATTCAGTCACTGACACCCTGTCCATCTCATCCTATGCCCAGCTGATCACTGTTCTCTCTTTTCCAGTGTCAGCAGCAATTCAACCATGCTGCCCTCTAAGAAGTTTGACTAATAAAGTTAAATGGTTAAATGTTGTTGCATGAATAGAGTCAGGTTACAATTCCCAATTCTCTTTGATGCTAATGATAAAATCTTGAGTAGCGAAAGACAACATTTCTGAAACTTACAGATACTCTGTAGACAGACACAATGTTGCTTGATGTTATATATTTTTTAGTTTAGCTGCCTCTTTATTTCAGGCAAGAGTAAACTAGTTAATAAGCCGGTAGCATTCTGTTAACAGAAGACAGACAAGTCTTAGATGGGCAAAGAATATTCCATTGACTTCTGTCATTGGTTGAACAAACAAGAGCTGGATATCACAATCAGACATCATTTATTACTACAGTTTATGCCAAACAGAAAGCCACAGAAGAGCAGGAAAAACAAACAAACAACCCAGATCTTTTCTGACAATGAGACAACACATTTAAAAATTACCTTTTTAAAAAGTATGAAAATAAACTACAACTAATGGAAAATTAACATTTTAAATTTATAAAAATATGCAAACCTAAGCATAATTAAAACTAGAATTACAAAAGAAAGTTATATTGATTTCTGGCAAACATGTCAAGCTGAGCAGGCAAACCCCCAAACCGAGGAAAAGGAATGCCTGAGCCAGAAAGGAGGTCCTGAAGAAGTCCCATGAAAAATAATTTGCACTGAGTTTTCCTCTAGAGATTTGATCCTCCCTTTGCTGTAAATTTTCTTAATTTCACTAGTTTGAATAAATGTGGGCTTTTTTTATGCACCTATTGAGGATTTGATATGTTCCTTTTAATGTCTTTTTTCAGTTTTGGAAAATTTTTAGTTATTATCTTTACCATTGTCTTTCTCCTATTCTCTATGGGCCTTCTGTGTGGAATTTTTTTAAAACATATATTGGAATCGGTGACTACATCCTTCATGTTCTTAACTTCTCTATCCTATATTGTATCTATCTCTCTGTATTGTGTTCTGAGTGACTTGAATTCCTCAGATCTGTTTTCCACTTTATGAGTTCTTTCTTCAGCAGGATGTGTGTGGTCTGTTGTTCAACCTATCTACTGAGTTACTTTATTTCAATGACCACCTATGTTAACACATAGGTGTTAACACATTCTCACTCTTTCCTGTTCTTGCCGAAAGATTTCTATCACCTTTTATTTTTTTAAATACTCTGAACGTATTTATTTAATCTCCCTTAGATTGCTGTACTATCTTTTTTTTAAGATTTTATTTATTTATTTATTTGAGAGAGAGAGAAAGAACGAAAGAGAGGAGAGAGCATGAAAGGGGAGAGATTAGAGGGAGAAGCAGACTCCCCACTGAGCAGGGAACCCATCCCAGGACTCCAGGATCATGACCTGAGCCAAAGGCAGAGGCTTTAACCCACTGAGCCACCCAGGCACCCCTTACCATTCTTCTTCAAAAGAAAAGCATCAGAAGAGACACTGAAGAGGCATTTAATACAATTCAGTATCTATTCAAATAAAGTTTTAAAAACAGGATTAGAGAGTAACTTCTTAACATGATAAGATGCACAGCCTAAAATAATTGAACAATATCATGCCTCATGATGTAACTCTACAGACATTCCCATCAAAGTTAGGAATAATGAAAAGAGCCTATGATCACAAAGACTGTGTAAGACTGTCCAGGAAATGCCAGCTAACACAATTAAATAAGAAAACTAGGGAATGGTTTAACAATTTTGGAAAAGGAAGCAAATTTATCAAATGTTATAAAATGATATGATTGTCCACTTGAATAACTCGAGAAAATCAACAGGAAAAAAAACCCCTTAGAATCAATGAGTTCAATAATGTAGCCAGGTAGAAATTAAATATTAAAAGCTCCATAGTTTTCCTACATTCCAAATATAGTCAGGGGCGTGCCTGCATGGTACAGTCTGTTAACTATCCAACTCTTGATTTCAGCTCAGGTCAAGATCTCAAGGGTGGTGAGATCTACCTGGGGGTGGTGAGATCTACCTGATTCATGCTCAGTGGGGAGTCTGCTTGAGATTTTCTCCCCCTCTCCCTCTGCCCCTCTCACTCACGCTCTCTCACTTCCTCTCTCTCTCTCTAAAACAAACAAATATTAAAACAAATATAATCAGATATAATATACAATGTAAAATAAAATACCCTAATCATAATGGTAATAAAATGTCAAATATCTAAGGAAAAATGAAAAAGAAATGTATAGGACTTACAAAAGGCAAACTATAAACTACTCTTGAAGGACAACAAAGGAGACTTGCTTTGAAGAGAACCATAACACATCCCCAGATGAAACCATCTCAATGTGGTAAAAATGTCAATTAGTCCTAAGTTAATCAGTAAATTTTATGTACTCCCAACAGAAATTACTTTTTTCCCCCCCAATTTGCCAAAATTGCTTTAGAGTTAAGCCAAAACAAAGGTACAAGAAAAGTCCAATTTTCTAAAGGATATTCTGGCAAATTGTATTAAAAAAATTGTATGCTTTGACATAATTCAGAATTTAAAAATAAATCCTTAAGACATAATTAGCAGGAGCACAACAATCTATACACAAGAATATCCATAGTATCATTTTTGATAATGCAAAAATGTGGAAAGAATCAAGTAGTCAGATAATGACTAAATATATTATAAATTTAATTAAATACTATGCAGCTATTAAAATAACGAAGTCATTGTTGTATACTGGTTTGGGATGATGTTTACAATGTAGGAGTTTTTGTTGTTATTTCAAAATTTTAATTCCAGTATAGTTAACATACAGTGTAATATTAGTTTCAGGTGTACAATATAGTGATTCAATAATTTCATATATCACTCTGTGCTCATAATAAGTGCACTCTGTGATCTTTATCACCTATTTTATTCATTTTCCCACCCACCTCCCCTCTGGTAACCAGCAGTTTGTTCTCTATAGTTAAGAATCTGTTTCTTGGTTTGCTCATCTTTTTTACCCCTTTGCTCATTTGTTTTGTTTCTTAAGTTCCACATATAAGTGCATTCATATGGTATTTGTTTTGCTCTAACTGACTTATTTCACTTAGCATAATACTCTAGCTCCATCCATGTCCTTGTAAACACACACACACACACACCACATCTTCTTTATCCATTTATCTATCAATGGACATTTGGATGGCTCCAATACTTTGGCTATTGTAAATAATGCTGCTATAAATATAGGGTTGCATGTTGACCTTCAAATTAGTGTTTTTGTACCTTTTGAGTAAAGACCTAGTAGTGCGATTACTGGATTGTAGGGTAGTTCTATTTTTAACTTTTTGAAGAACTTCCATATTGTTTTCCATAGTGACTGCACCACTTCACATTCCCACCAATAGTGCAAGTGGGTCCCTTTTTCTTCATATGCTTGTCAACAACACTTGTTTCTTGAGTCCATTCTGACATGTGTGAGGTGATATCTCATTGTAGTTTTGATTTACATTTTCTTGATGATGAATGATATTGAGCATCTTCATGTGTCTCCAGGCCATTTGAGTACCTTCTTTGGAGAAATGTTCATGTCTTCTGCCCATTTTTATATAGATTGGTTTTTTTTGGGGGGGGGTGTTGATTTGTGTAAGTTCTTTATGTATTTTGGATACTCGTCCTTTATTGGATATGTCACTTGCCAGTATCTTCTCCTATTCTGTAGGTTGCCTTTTAGTTTTGTTGACTGTTTCCTTTGCTGTGAAGAAGTTTTTTATTTTGATGTAGTCCCCATAGTTTATTTTTGTTTTTGATTCTCTTGCCTCAGGAATCTTTCTAGAAAAAGTTGCTATGGCCAATATCAGAAATTACTATCTGTTCTCTTCTAGGATTTTTATGGTTTCAGTTCTCACATTTAGGTCTTTAATCTATTTTGAATTTATTTTTGTGTATGCTGTGAGAAAGTGGTCCAGTATCCTTCTTTTGCATGTATCTGTCCAGTTTTCCCAACACCATTTGTTGAAGGACTTCTTCCCATTGCATATTCTTTCCTCTTTTTTTGAAGATTAATTGACCATATAACTGGGTTTCTTTCTGGGTTTTCTATTCTTTTCCATTGATCTATATGTCTATTGTGTCAGTACCATACTGTTTTGATGACTATAGCCTTGTAATTTGAAGTCTGGAATTGTGGTACCTCCAGCTTTGCTTTTCTTCTTCAAAATTGCTTTGATTACTTGGGGTCTTTTGTGGTTCCATATAGACTTTAGGATTTTTTTGTTCTAGTTCTGTGAAAAATGCTCTTGGTATATCAATAGGGATTGCATTAAATGTGTAGATTGCTTTGGGTACTATAGACATTAATATTTGCTCTTCTAATGCAGGAGTATGGAATGTCTTTCCATTTCTTTATGTCATCTTCATTTTCTTTAATCAATGTTTCATTATTTTCAGAATGCAAGTCTTTCACTTTGGCTAGGCTTATTCTTAGGTATCTTATTATTTTGGGTGCAATTGCAAATGGGATTGTTTTCTTAATTTCTTTCTGCTGCTTCATTATTAGTGTGTAGAAATGCAACAAATTTTTGCACATTGATTTTGTGTCTTGTGACTTTACTGAATTCATTTATCAATTCTAAGACTTTTTTGGTGGAGTCCTTAGGGTTTTCTGCATATAGTATCATGTTTTCTGCAAATAGTGAAAGTTTTGCTTCTTCCTTACCAATTTGGATGCATTTTATTTCTTTTTGTTGTCCGATTGTTGTGGTAGCACTTCCAGTACTATGTTGAACAAAAGTGGACATCCTTGTCTTCCTTCTGACCTTAGGGGAGATCTCTCAATTTTTCCCCATTGAGTATGATGTTCACTGTTATTTTTTCCCTATGAGGCCTTTATCATTTTGAGCTATGTTCCTTCTAAACCTACTTTGTTGAGGGCTTTATCATGAATGATGTTGTATTTTGTCAAATGCTTTTTCTATATGTTAAGATGATCATGTAGCTTTTCTCCTTCCTCTAATTGATGTAATAATGTATTACGTTGATTGATTTGCAAATATTGAACCACCCTTGTATCCTGGTGAATGATTTTTTTTAACGTATTGTTGGATTTTGTTTGCTAGTATTTTGGTGAGGATTTTCACATCTATGTTCATCAGTAATATTGACCTGTAGTTTTCTCTCTCTGTCTCTCTGTCTCTCTCTCTCTCTTTTTTTTTTTTTTTTTTTTTTGTGGTATCTTTATCTGGTTTTGGTGTCAGGGTTACACTTATAAAATAAATTTGGAAGTTTTCCTTCTATTTTTTGTAACAGTTTGAGTAGAATAGGTATTAACTCTTCTTCACCTGTTTGGTAGAAGTCACCTGTGAAATCATCTGGTCTTGGATTTTTGTTTTTTGGGAGTTTGATTACTGATTTTATTTCATTGCTGGTAACTGGTCTGTTCAAGTTTTCTATTTCTCCCTGCTTCAGTTTGGTAGATTATAGGTTTCTAGGAATTTATATCCATTTCTTCTAGGTTGTTCAATTTGATGGTATATAATTTTTCAGAATATTATCTTACAACACTTTGTATTTCTGTGGTGTTGGTAGTTACTTCTCTTTCATTGGTGGTTTTGTTTGTTTGAGTTCTCTCTCTCTCTCTGTCTCTTTATGAGTCTGGCTAGAGGTTTATCAATTTTGTAATCTTTTCAAGAACCAGCTCCTGGTTTCATAAATCAGTTGTATTGTGGTTTTTTTAGTTTCTATATCATTTATTTCTGCTCTAATCTTTATTATTTCCTTCCTTCTGCTGGCTTGGGGTTTTTAGCTTTTTCTAGCTCTTGTAAATGTAAGGATAGGTTGTTTATTTGAGATTTTTCTTGCTTCCTGAGTTAATCCTGTACTGCTATAAACTTCCCTCTTAGAACCGCTTTTGCTGTGTCTCAAAGATTTTGAACCACTGTGTTTTCATTTTTGTTTGTTTCCATGTACTTATTTTTATTTCTTCTCTGATTTTTTGGTTCATCCATTCATTGTTTAGTATCATGTTATTTAATCTCCATATATTTGTGGTCTTTCCAGATTTTTTCCTTGTGGATGATTTCTAATTTTATAGTGCTGTGGTCAGAAAGGATGCATGGTATTACTTTGATCTTTTTGAATTTGTTAAGGCTTGTTTTGTGTCCTAGTATGTGTTCTATTCTGGAGAATGTTCCATGTGCACCTGAAAAAAACGTGTATTCTACTGTTTTAGGATGGAATGTTCTGAATATATGTTAAATTCATATAGTCCAGCATATGATTCAAAACCACTGTTTCCTTGTTGATTTTTTATGTGGATGATCTGTGCATTGATATAAGTGGGGTGTTAATGTCCTCTACTATTATTGTATTATTATTGATTAGTTCCTTTATATTTTTTAGTAACTGTTTTATGTATTTGGGTGCTCCCATGTTGGGTGCATATATATTTACAATTATTGTATCTTCTTGTTGGATTGTCCCCTTTGTTATTATGTAATGTCCTTTGTCTTTTTATGGCCTTTGTTTTAAAGTCTGTTTTGTTCAATGTTAAGTACTGCTACTCCACCTTTCTTTTGACATCCATTTGCATGATAAATGTTTCTTCATCCCCCTCACTATCAGTCTGCAGGTGTCTTTAGGTCTGAAATGAGTCTCTTGTAGGCATCAAATAGATGGGTCTTGTTTTTTAATCCACTGTCACTCTATCCAGTGTCACTGTCACTCTAATCCAGAATACACTCTATGTATTCTGATTAGAGCATTTTGGCCATTTACATTCAAAGAAATTATTGATAGATATGTATTACTGCCATTTTGTTACTTGTTTTGTGGGTTTTTTTAAATCAGTTTTTCTTTGATCCTTTCATCTCTTTCTCTGTTTTATGGTTTGCTGGTTTTCTTTAGTGATATATTTGGATTTCTTACTCTTTATTTTGTGCATATCTGTTACTGTTTTTGGATTTGTGTGTGGTTACTGTTGTGCTTTCTATTTCCAGGCCCACAGTAGTGATGTTACTTCCTCAGCTTCAAACTCACGCAGTTATGCAAAGACAGCTTCTGCTGCACAAATGAACATGAAAAAGCCATCACTGCAGGTGCAGAGATGCTTTTATAATGAATTACTGCCTCCTTACTGGGAACCAGGAGAGACCTGCTGTGTTTGTCACTTTTTAGGTATTAGGCAATGTCTGCAGGCACTCAAGATTTCTATTCCATACTTACCCTTTTCTGGAGCAGAAAGCAAGTGCTATAACAGCTGTGTGTGTATTTGTTTTCTTTGGGGCAGACAGAGGCCAAAGAAACCACAAAACAGTTTAAATCACAGCTCTTCCTTCACTTACATAAGGATTACAGAAGCAGGTACACACTATTTGTTTCTTCTGGGTGTTTAATAAGGCTTCTGAGTTTTTTCACACTAATAATTCATAAGAAGCCTATCATTACTGTCATATGTATGGGTTGAGTGCTGTCTTGGTTACACTATAAAATTACTTTAAAACACACACCTGATGGGTATCTGGGCCCTATACATTTGATTCCTATCAGCAACATCATCTTTCCTCTCATATTTGAGGATCCACAAAGTGAAGGGTCACAGCTACATGGTGCAGGTGAAGTCTATGTTGAATTGAAAGTTTCATCCTAAATGTTCTAAATTCCAAGGAGCCAAAAGGGCCAAATAGAAAATATTTGATTTTTTTAATAGATTTTATTTATTTATTTATTTATTTATTTATTTATTTATTTGACACAGAGAGAGGTCACAAGTAGGCAGAGAGGCAGGGGCAGGCGGAGAGAGAGGGGGAAGCAGGCTCCCTGCTGAGCAGAGAGCCTGATGCGGGGCTTGATCCCAGGACCCTAGGATCATGACCTGAGCAGAAGGCAGAAGCTTTAACCTACTGAGCCACCCAGGCACCCTGAAGATATTTGATGTTTTAAGGATATTTTTCACTCCACTCCATTTTGCTCTCGATTATTCACAAAAGTGAAGAACAGACTGTTTCAGAAAGATCCACACACCTAAAGACTAAGACTGACTTTTTCCCCTGATCTTGCAACACTCCAAACTTGTATTTACTTTGAGGGTCATGTGGAATTCCTTGCCTATAGACTCATTACATTTTTAATTTTTATAGATATTGCCCAATTGTGAAACACTATGTTTCTCACTTGGGATTTTATGTAGATAATATGGGTGATGGGTGAACAATATCTTTAACAACAGTTGCTAGTAGATACAATAGTGCATTATGTGTTTTGAAAGAGACTATTACTAGTATGTAGACACAAAGCAAAATGCTTTAGAAGCCCAAGGTGTGGCTATTCAGTTTACCCTCCTGATAAGTGGGAGTGTAAGAAATGTTGCTTTGCTGCTGTATCTCATGGGGTGGGAAGACATCCTGCATTTGTTTTCCATGCTTAGGGGGGAAAAAAATGTCAGAAACAGCATCCTAAGGTGATGTCCAATAAGGACCAGTGTATTGGTTTGCTAGTGTTGCCACAATAAAGTACTACAGACTGGGTGGCTTCAACAGCAGAAATTTGTCATCTTACTGTTCTGGAGCCCAAAGTTTGAAATGGAGGCACCTGAGTGGCTCAGTTGGTTAAGTCTTTGCCTTTGGCATAGGTCATGACCCCAGGGTCCTGGGATGGAGCCCTGCATTGGGCTCCCTGGTCCACGGGGAGCCTGCTTCTCCTTCTCCCTCTGCTACTCTTCTCTCTTGTGCTCTCTCTCTCTCTCTGTGTCAAATAAATAAACAAATTCTTAAAAAAAAAATAAAGTTTGAAATGAATGTGTCAGCAGAATTGATTCCTTCTGAGGTTTGTGAAGGAGGAATCTGTTCTAGGCTTTTTCTTGGCTTGTAGCTGGCCATCTTCTCCCTGTGTCTCTTAGCATCTTCCTGCTATATGCTTCTGTCTCTATGTCCTAATTTCCCCTTTTTATAGGGAAACTAGTCATATTCAAAACCAGTTATTTTGACTTGATTACTAAAGACTCTCTCTCCAAATAAGGTCATAGTCTAAAGTACTGGGGAATAGGACTCCAGCATATCTCTGGGAGGGGGCAACACAGAGACACAATTCAACCCATAATAGTTAGGATGGTTTGAAGTTGCGTTAGCAACAGATGAGAAATCCAAGATCCAAAGGCAAGGGGAGATTTGAGATTTAAGATAACCAATTTGTGAGGGGGTTCAAGGAGTTCAGAATGATAAAAAAATCTGGAATAATTCCTAAGCTGAAATGTCAAAGATTACAACTTTTTATGTGATATACTTAGCAGCTGTAATGTCTAGGTCAAGAGCATTTGAAGGGGCAGAGAGAGACACTGGACAGGAGGAGGAAATGCAATAGTAATGGTATCAACAAAGCCAAGTTGTGGTGCTATTCATAACAGCATAATATGGTTGTTCAGTATTACCATGTTCTATCCTTCTGATTCCCGATTTGTTATAATTTAGTTGTTTTGTTCTCTCATTCCTTTCAAGTTCCTATAGTTTTATACTGAGTTCGTTTAGGTTGGCTTTAATCCAAAGGGGATTTTGAAACAATAAAGTCTGAATAACAATAAAGGCTGAAGTCTTCTGTGTTCCATATTTATTACTTTTCTGAAAATGGTGAATTCTATTAAAAGAAAGTTAGAGAAACAATTTTCTGAAATCATTTGCTACATGCTAGATGTGTACCTTTTATTTTATTTTTTAACGATTTCATTTATTTGTCAGAGAGAGACAGCACAAACAGGAGGAGCAGCAGGTAGAGGGAGAAAAAGGTACCCTGCTGAACAAGGAGCCCGATGTGGGACTTGATCCCAGGACCCTGGAATCATGACCTGAGCCGAAGGCAGACACTTAATTAACTGAGCCACCCAGGTGTCACTGTACCTTTTACTTTAAAGAAGAGAAAAAAATTAGTTAATACCACAAAATATTATTCCAGGTATGCAATTAAGGCAGTTTTTCTGTCTAGTTACACTGTCATACACATTGAGTGACAACCAAGACTAATATCAAAGCTAACATCATGCAAGGAGACCACATCCAGAGTTAGCTAACAAGTTCTTTATTGTCTTGCTGGGGTAAGAAACAATGAAATCTAACCTAATTAAAACCTACCAATAGCTATTTTCATCTTCTAAGAACAGCATGCAGTAAGCCCCTTCAGTTTAGAATCTGGGGTCTCCAAAATTCCCCAACGCTTCACTCAGATCCTGCTTCCGAGAATCCATATGTAGCTTGTATATTAATGACATCCTTGTCATAGCACCAGCAAAAGACAGACTGATGAAATACTTTCCATTCTATCAAAGCATCAAGTTTTCCAGTAAAAAGACAAGTAAGTTGGAAATTATAGTTGCTCTCCAGAGACCTGCATGTTACAGTCTGCAATGTAGTCACCCTATGCCTGTTCAAAAAAATTTGTTTTAAGAATGCCAGCCTTACAAGGACCACTCACTTCTTCCATACTTTTTTCCATAAAAGCCACACATTCCTTAGCTGCTTCATTATCTACTAGAAAAAGTCATCCCATGGCATTTGGGTCACCAGAATGAAAACCATTTTTAGCTTATTAAGAAGATACTGACTTTAGGGGCACCTGGGTGGCTCAGTGGGTTAAAGCCTCTGCCTTCAGCTCAGGTCATAATCTCAAAGTCCTGGGATCGAGCTCCGCATCGGGCTCTCTGCTCAGTGGGTAGCCTGCTTCCCCCTCTGTCTCTGCCTGGCTCTCTGCCTACTTGTGATCTCTCTCTCTGTGTCAAATAAATAAATAAAATCTTTAGGAAAAAAAAGAAGATACTGACTTTATAATCTCTGTTATGATATCACAGTGAATATAAGCATTGACACTAAAAGACAACACTTGGGGCACCTGGGTGGCTCAGTCTGCTTCTCCCTCTCCTGCTCCCCTGCTTGTGCTCTCTGTCTTTGTGTCAAATAAATACATAAAATCTTTAAAAAAATAAAAGACAATGCTCATCTGCCATGGTAGAGCTGAAATGAAGCACAAAATTACAGATAATATTGGACTATTATTTATTCACCTCTCCGAAACAATACCATCTAGCCACAGATGGACAAATAAGTACTCACTTTTATCTTAGGGGACAAACAATTAACCAACTGTAACAAGCATTTATTTATAATTTTATGTATCACAAATTAGACTTCCGGTTTCGGGTCCAACATGTAAGGAGCTTAGAGACCATGATTCCCATCCTCATAACAAGAAGAAAGCTGAACAAACAAAAAAGCAATGACTCTTTTTAGTTCCATCAGAAAACTGACATCACAGGGCAAACCACTGTCCATCACATATAGAGAACTATAGCTTACCAGAGCAGAAGACCAGGAGCACAAAACTGAGAAAACAAGTAGCAGAATAAGAAAATTTAAGTTGTAATTGACATATTGCTGAAGACTTAGTGTATGAGGACAAGTTTGAGCATTAAAAATTCCAAGGGGCCTGATCTTAGGAAATGCCCCATAGTTCTGTGAGTTTTACCTCCAGGAGCCTCACCAGGTTCTCAGAGTGAAGATCCAGTAAAAATCTCCTTGTGTTTTCAGGAGGGGGAGAGGAAAATTGACCATTCTGAAATTCACCCAGAGTACTCTATACTTCTTAACGAGGCTTGCCCTCAAAATAAACATTTTTAACAGAACGTAACTGACTGGGGTTTTATCAGAGCCTAAATGATCTGGGAGAAGGGAAATACCTAATCCCAATCCACCCTTATTTCCTGACTCAACTAAGTGGAAGGAGGGTTTGACTAAGCAACACGTATGAAGGTCATGGCCCAAGGGCGCTGGCTCACCAAAAGACTGAGACCTAATCACAGGACTATAAGACCCTTCTCTTCTCCCCACAACTTACTGCCACACCAGTAGGTAGAATAACTAGAGAATACAACTGAAAGAAAGTATTCCTCAGACCTTATTTAAGGAGAAATCTCTAAGGAAACCCCAAAGTTATCAAGGAAGACAAACACTAGAACATCAGAGGAAATCTTAGCTTCTGACAACTACTGATAGAGCAAACACTAAACACAACCTAACTCCCAGTAAGGTAAATGAAAAACCTCACGTAGAAGTCCTATTTACCTCAGTTCCTTTTACCCAGTAATCATGTCTAGATTTCAAAAAAAAAAAAAAAAATTGAGGCATACTGAAAGACAAAAAACACAGTTTGAAGAGACAGAGCAAGCATCACAGAGTCAGATATGGCAAGGATGTTAGAATTATTAGACTGAAAATTCAAAACAACTATGGTTACTATATAAAGAGCTCTAATGGAAGAGGTTGACAACATGCAAGAAGAGGTGATATAGGCAGGAAAATGGGAATTCTAAGAAAGAATCAAAAGAAAATACTAGAATGCAAAAACACTATACCAGGAATGAAGAATGTCTTTGATGGGCTCTTCATAGACTGGACACAACCAAAGAAAGAACCAGTGAGATTGAAGAAATCTCAATAGAAACTTCTAAAACTGAAATGTGAAGAGGAAGAAGAGTGGACAATACAACAGAACCATGAGATAATTGCAAAAGGTACAATATATGATTATGGGAATGCCAGAAGGAAAATAAGGACAAAAAGGAACAGAGAAACATTTGAAGTGATAATGACTGAGAATTTCCTAAAATTAAAGATAGACATCAAACATAGATACAGAAAGCTCAGAGAACACCAAGCAAGATAACAACCAAAAATTCACATAAGGGCACATAATACAAACTGTAGAAAATAATAGACAAAGAGAAAATCTTGAAAGAAAACTAAAGGAAAAAACCCCACCTTATGGAGGAGCAAGGGTAGGAATTACATCAAACTTCTCTTCAGTAGTCATGGAAGCAAGAAGAAAGTGGAGTGAAAGTGGATATTTAATATGTTGAAAGAAAAGATCTATAAATCTAGAATTATTTACACAGTGAAATTACCCTTCAAAAGTGAAAGAGAAATAAAGATTTTCTGAGATAAACAAAAATTGAGAGAATTTGTTGTCAGGAGACCTGCCTTTCGAGAAGTATTAAAATAAATTCTTCAGGAAAATGATGTAGGTCAGAAACTTGGGTCCACATAAAGAAAGGAAGAGTGTTAGAGAAGGAATACACAGAAGTAAAATACACCACTCACTATGGGATTCTTCAAAGGATGCACATATATACTTACTCAACTCACTAAATGTGCAGAATTGGAGTTTGTTCCAGCAGAGAGTCATGAATAATAACAGCAGGTTTTTTCCTTTGTTCAAAATATTATTCCCTATTAGTACTATATAGGTCATTCTTGGCAATTTACTTATTCGTTCAACAAATAATTATTGAGCATATACTAAATACCAGACTCTGGTACCAAGGAAAAGGAAAAACAATCAAAAGAACTATTTTTGCCTGAAAGAAGTATACAATTTAATGAAGATAGACAAATACTACTTAAAGTTTAATAATACAGTAAGATAATAACTATAAGTGGCATATGCACAAAGTTAAGTGGTACTTTCTGGGAAGCGCTTGACTTTATCTAGAGTTGTCCAGCAAGGTTCTTGAGAGGACACAGCATTAAAGCTGAGACTTTAATGGTAAGAGGAGTTTGCAAAGGGAAGACAACAGTGTGTGCAGTTATAAAGATTCCATTAAGGTATAGAGACGGTAAAGTGATTTGGTATTACTAGCATTCAGAATGAGGAGAAGAATGGGAAATGAGGCTAGACAGTGTGCAGTTTCAGATAGGAAGGGTCTTGCATGCTTGCCAAAGGGGTTGTTTTATGTTGTTTTGTTTTTGTTTTTCTATAGTCAATATACGTTCATTGAAGAATACCAAGTTATAATAACAAAAATACTGGGTAACGTTTATTAATTGTTACCATGTTCCCAGGCTCAGTTATAAATGGTTTGCACCTATTAATTCATGTAAGCCCCACAACATCCCACCATAAGGCACAACATGGTTAAATTACTTGCCCAAGGTCATGTACTCAGTGGCAGAGCTGGGGAGGAGTGTGACATTATAGCACTTAAGTTTAGAATTACCCCTTTGATAGCCATGCAGAAGCTGAAGGGGGTGGCAATGTCATGGAGATGGGAAAGAAGGGCAGATATTCAGAAAATGAAATCGACAGAATTGATCATCAATTGGGTATGGTAGGACAAGGAGAAGAGGATGATTTAGAATACTCTGAGGTTCTTGGCTGGGGAAAATTGAAGGAGATGATAACTCCATTCTGAAAACTGGGAAAATTTGGAGGGAAACTGTTTTGAGACTACTTCATTCATTCAGTTGTTCAGTCATACTGACAATCTATCTTGGATCAGGAATTCTGTTAAGTGCTGGATACAAAATGCTGAGCAAATTAGACAAAGTTCTCATACACCTTACAGTCTAAAAGCAAATTCAATTTTTGGAAATGTTGAGGTACCTATAGATTGTCCATATAAACATGTCCAAGAAGAAGCTTTGCACATATTTTTTTTTCCTGCTGATTCTCTAAAATTTTTTGTAGAATTACCTTCTTTCTAGAATCCTAGTCCAGAATTAAGCCCTGAAATAAGCCTCAGACTCCATTCACCTTCCCTATGGTAGGCAAGTCCACACACAGAACCAGATGTTGGTAGACCCTGGACTCTAGTCTTTGACAAGTAACTGGGAAGCAAGCCACCCCTTGGGGAAAAAGAGATTCTATCCCTAGGAGAATAGACCAAGAATTGAATTATGTGTATGACTTAAAGAGAAATCTGAATTGGATATGTAGAAAAGTGAAGGCCATCAGCATATAGGAGGGAGATTAAGCCACTCATGTGAATGACATTGAGAAAAACAGAAGATTGAGAATAGTCCATGGAGTAGACATTGGAGGCTTGGAATAGGAAGAGGTGTCCCACAGAAGATTTAGAGGAAAAAGAATGAACAAGAACGGAGTTGACAGAAAAACAAAGTGAAATTTCTTTATTACATTTCTTTTTGGTGGACCGGCCTGTCTTAAAGAATAGAAGTGGGGCATGCCAATATGTAAATATTATGTACAGAAAGAGGCACAGTTGAGGGAAGTTATTAGACACATAACTGTCAAATAATTGCTATCTAGAATATATTAAGAATTCCTAGAAATTGATTTCAAAAAGTCAAACAATCCAGTGAAAAAATGGGCAAAGGATATGAACAGAAAAATCACAGAAAGCAGCATCACTATGATCGAGGAAACATGAAATAAAAGAGTAATAAAATGTACAATACAAATGAAAAATAACAATAGTGAACTATCATTAAATGGTATCTCCTTGCCCATATCCCTACACACACATAAGTAGACCAGTTGTAATGGCTGTAATGAGTAAACTGAATATATATCCCAACTTGGATAAATGTTAAAAACAATGTGGAAAGGTTAAAAAAAAAAAAAGAACGTACACATTATACTATTTGGGTAAAGTTAAAAATGTGCAAATAATACTATATAATAGTTTTCGATGCATCCAAATAAAGAATGAAAACAACAAAAATACACACCAATTTCCGGTCACTGCTGAGGAGAGAGAAGAAACTGAGTTGTAGGGTGGCGTGGGGAGGGCGGTATTCCCTTGTGGAGTTCAAATGTATCTGCTATGTCCTCTTCCTTATAAAAAATTACATGTAAAGCAAATGTGGCAAGATGCTAAGATTTGTAAAATGTAGCTGGTGACTGTATACTATTTTCTATATACTGGTTGAAATTTTTAACAATTTGTGAAAATATTACAAGCACAAACTATATGGAATATTAACATTTGATTACTCTTGACAGGGCAACTGTGGAAAGCCACTTGCTCAGACATGGTCAAAGAAGATGAGTTTGTCATCCAGTTTGAGACATGTTTTCCTGTAGTAGACTTTTTCTGTATCCAATGAAGTTCTCGTCTTGTACCTTATAATTTAAATGTTTACTTCCCTACATCAGAATTTTAATATTAATATACAGAAAAATGTTTTCTACTTTAAACATTAAGTTCATACAGAAAGTGCAGTTTTTTAAATCAACTATATTTATAAGGAGATTTACTTACCTGACAATAGGCCTTTTTTGGTACTTCCTGAACAATACTGACTCTTAAGGCTCTTTCCATTGGACTACACAAGAACACAGGGAAGTAGCCCATTGGAGAGTCCCATGAAAGAAATAGCACCCTTACAAGAGTTAATGTAATGATTTTGCAGAGGGTAGTTGTTAGCTAAGGGTAGATTTTATAGCAATTCAAAAGCCAGAACAAATGCCCCAGGATTGGGGGGCAGTTCATCTTTTCCCTGTCTGATTGCTAATGCCTCACAATAGTAACAGTAATTTTGGAAATTGTTTCCTATGAGATTTTGTTCAAGTTACTACTACTAAAATCTGATTTCTTCTTCTTGGTGACATCACATCCATATCGAGCACTCAGGTTTCTGAGTAAGCTCAAAGGTTTGGCTGGGGCAACCTGAGCATTGCTTTCTGCCAGGCACGCTGGAATGTACAATTCACAATGGTTTCCAGATCTATCAGTTCCCTTCCTGTCTAGGACATTCCTAGACAGGCAATGGCATCGCCACATGGCCTTTGCCAAGTCACTTCTTTCTGCTCTCCCATAACATAAGGTTGTAATTATGATGATCTCCCTCATAGAAATGTGATGAGAAGCTACTCATAACAAAGACTGTAAAAATTGTGAACATAAGAGACACCGCTATCAAATGTATGAAAAAGTTCTTAACTGAATATGTATTTCCCCTCTGGCTCAATGTGTCCTTTAAATTTATTTGTAAGGACAATGGTAGCAAGAGTGTCTCATGAGGCTCTTCTGATAATGCTATCCATTAAATATCTATTTTTCAACCCCAGATATGGCCTGGATTTTTCAGATAAATGATCTTTGTGTGTGTTTAAGATATCTTCTTATTGTTCTCTCATCAACCACATGGTCTTTTTTCTTTCCCAAGAGAACTGAGGTCATTTAGTTGGTTTTAAATTGGCAATGTGATCTTGTTCAGTGCCAAACACATGACATGTTCTAGTAGCTGTCTGGACTTGGGTCTGGGATCATATTCCCTTCCATTCCCAATACATGTTCCAAACACTTGTGAGCACACTGGAGGGCAGAAGGCTTAAAGAGGTGAGATCAGGCCAGGCTGGCATCCACTCTCTAGGATTCAGGGACAGAATCATACTTCAAAGTGGTGCGACTGAGTGATTGACAATGCACCAGGGCTGCTCATGGTAGGTGGAAGGACAACAGGAAAAAAATAAGCTGCCTTAGTACATTTTTTCAAGTTTCTGTTTATCTTCCATCTGTAGACTCTTTAAGCTGCCTTCATATTTGGATGTGGACATTGAAGTATTGCTGACCAATGCCAGAGTCACAGGAATATCCTGCTGTGCTTTTGATCTTCCCATATGACTGGATTTCCTGAATCATCATGTTACTGTGTGTGCACATATGTGCACACGTGAATCTTCTGGCACATCTCCCAGAAGCGTTAGTCCTGGGACAAAGGGTCCATTGGTGCTTTCAGAATGTAATATTGATCACTTTGGCTTTCCTTGGCTCAGATCCAGACACTTTGTCTTTCACTGCACAAGATGGCTGCCAACTGCGTCGGCTTGTCTCATTGTGACAGGGCTCCGGCAGTGCTTCATGAAGAGCAGGGTAAGTTTTTAGAAGCCTTGAAAAAAGTTGTTTAAAAATGCAACTTTGTGTTTTGCCAGCGATGGGCAGTGCTTGGAATTTGACACTTGTCTTTTAACCCTTAGGCCTGTGGCACATTCTATATTTAGTTACATTATACTCAAAGTTCAGTTGAGTAGGAAAGTCAGGGAGACAAAATAAGACACTGTGGTTTTACATAATTTGCTATGTAGTACTTGTCTTAGTCAAATCCATAATTTGCACTTCAAACTTAATGACAGTTCAAAGGTCAAATTCACAAGGCTGAGGGTAAGAAATCACCACTTAAGTTTTCACAGTGTACCGCTGATGTACAGGATTATAAAAATTATAGAGGTAAATAATTCAGAAAAAAATTAATGCCAGTACTTGACCTTTAAAATGATGCAAACCATCAGTGAATACTAGAATGGAATAAAAACTGATGATTATCTTCAGGTAGTCTTCCTTCAAATTAGGGACACGGTTACACATTTTAGACCCACTGCAAGTTTTTAGATCACCCAAAGAAAAATACACCAGAATCTTATTTTTCTCCTTTTTTCCTAAGTACTGTGTCTAAGATTTGACCCAAGCAGGAGATAAAATGGTGTTCTCTCCTTTCCAGATTTCCATTCTTCTTTTCTGACCTTCTGCCTTCTACACACCAAATGGGTTGACTGCCTTTTCCTCTCCTCTCATAGAAAGCGTACTTGACACCTGAGAGCAGACCAAACACCTGAGTGTGAATTCATTTCATGGATAAGCCTTTCCTGTTCTCCAGAGAAATAGTTTTTGTTTGTTTAAAAGAGGTCATAAGGAAGGAACACTCACAGTGGACTTTTAGATACCATGGCATCTATAAAAGGAATAGCTAAGAAAGTTTTCACTCCTGCCATAATTTTATGTCAATGATGAGACCCTGTCCCTTGCTACTGTGGTGTGTTATGCTTTGTTAGGAGATGAATCAGCTATTTTCATTAGCTTCTATTTTATTTGATTCCCGAGAGATGCCACAGAGCTGGTCTTTAATTCAGATCCAAGAAGAACTTAAGCTGAATTCCAAACATTCCAATTGTAATGGAAAGAGCACATGCTTCAGAATCAGGTAGATGTGGTTAAGCTTCCTCATTCTGTCACTTACCAGCTGTGTGATCTTGGGGAAGGTATTTAACCTCTTTAAACCTCCAGTTGCTCATGTATAGAATAAGGATAATAATGTACTTAGTTAATGGGGTTATTATGAGGCTAAATGAGATCATGGATATGAAAAGGCTAACACAGAATTTGACACAGCAGATTCTTTAATAAAGTAAATTCCTTTCATTGTATATCCTTTAATGTCAGTAGTCTCTACACAGAGCACACTTTCTTCTAATGATAACTTTATGTAACCTAAAAACTTGACTGCGATATTTTTAAAAAATTATTTTCTCTGCTTATGATATCACCAGTGTCAAATTTAAATTTGTGATGACAGCACAGCTGTGAACTCTTTGAGTGTCATAGCCTTTGGAAATAGGGCAATGTGACAGTCCTGGAGAAAATTGCCATGTTTGGCATTCTTTGGGTACACTCAGATTCTCAAATTCCCAGACAGAAAGGGCTGATTGAATCTCTTTCATTCACTCTAAATAGCACACCTTGCATCCTTTCTTTGAAAATAGACGGATTATAAACAAATGTGTAGTATCATTATACACTCTACATTCCTTATCATGTATAAGTGGGCCCAATACTCTCTGAGGTTAATAATAGCCTGTTTTGAAACTCATGTTTCAAACTCTGAGGGAGAAAATAAACAAAGAAATTTAAAATTAGAGAGTAAAATGAGATGGGTTCAATGATAAGCCCAGGACAAATCTAATAACTCAGTAGAATGGCACTTTTTTTCCCCAGAATAATAACAGCAGTCTTGAAAGTCTAGACATTAATATTTTGACCTCTCTCCATGCTCTTAGGGAAAAATGGTGTTTTGTCACAAACGTTACTTAGCCTGCATGGTTCTCTCTATTAATCCCATACATCTTGATGTTGTCTAGGAACACCAAAGGCAGGTTGCAATTAGGAATAGGACTCAGGTTATGACAGGCAGCACTGTACTATTCACTGTGGTGAATAGACCATCAGAGCCCAATCAGGGATTAAGTAGGATTGCAATTCAAAACCTGATTTTTGGCCTTCCTCCCTCAAATTCTGAAATCATGTTTGAGTCCTCATCTCAGACACTCATCTTTTTCAGCATTAGAATAGATTCCTCACAATGATTTCATTGTTTTTCTTTCCCTAAAGAAGTCTTTTAGAGAAGTGTGTCAGATAGACAAAAATAAAAATCTACTGTTCTGAGTTCATCCTCACAGTCTACCTTACCAGACAAGACTTCGTATGTAGGTGGTAGACTTTTTCAAATTTTCAAATCCACATAGTTGGCATAAAACTTCCTGTCTTTCTCATTAAGCAGTATTCACTGTCCTGGTAACTCTTTACCACAGAAAAGTTTAACAGTTGAGATTTCGAAAACATTTGTTCTTATAGACAATTCATAAGTGTATGTTCTACTTGCTTCCACTAAAAGCAATTTCAGGGGATTTTTTTTTCATGACATATGCCTCATCTTTTTTTCATTTTCAAATACCACCAAGAGTAGCTTCCTTTACTGTAGTACTGTTTGTATTCACAAAAGCCAGACCAAAGTTCCATTAGTTCCTGACAGTGGCACCATGATTGTCTTTCTTCATTCCATAAATAAATACTAAGCGTCCCGTGTATAACTTAAGCTATATTTGGAACCTTGGGGAATACAATACAAAGTTACACAGAGGACATGGCTCTGCCCGCAAGGAGCTTGCCTAAAAAGAAGACATAATAGTTATCCTTCATGAGCAGAACTTCAAAATTAGAGATGGCCATCTATCATCCAGAGATCTACCATCTGCTCTAGAAATCCTAACCTAGGAGCCTGCAGGCTTAAATTCAACCTAAAGACATAGTTGATTTGTCTCACAAAGTATTTGCAAAAAATAAATAAATAAATAAAAATTAACAAATCGTCAATATTTTGAAATGGGACAATGATACATAAAATTCTGGATTTATGATTTCTTTTTTAAAAATGAGATGTTACCACACAGGACCTTCCTTCTTACTTGGCAATAACTGATGGAACGCACAGTTTTTCACAGTGTCTATCACTCTGTTACTGGGTTCTTCCAGTTGCAACAATTTCTGCAGAAAATAGTAGGAAGTTTCTAGGAAGGTGGAAACCTGAATGTATTCTGTTTTCCCTTTTATTTCAACTTCAGCCTATTCTACTTTCAGTCTCCAGACCTCTTGAAGCAGATAGATATACACTCATGTGCTAATGAAACCCAAGTTTCGTGGGACATCTAGAGGAAAATCTCACATAGGGCTTTTTTTTCTGTCTGAGAGAGCCTGGAGATCCTAGAGGTAAAGACTGAGAAACTATGGATCTTGGAAAGTAACTAGTTCTAAGACCACATAAATCCTTGGGAGAAATTTGACGTTACTTCTGTTGAGGGTGTCTGGTCTTTTGGCCTTTAAGAGCCAAGGAGGAGCAAAGCAGACTGGTTGAACTCTCATTATTCCCGGGGTTAGAAGAGAGGGAGGAGAGCCAGGAGCAGGAGGGTTTCACATAGTCTCTTAACAGGAGTCAGCATCTTGTTTGTAAAGGATGCTTTACCTTCTACAATTCAAGAGCCTACAGTCATTTGACATGTTCCAATAACTACACAATGAGTTCATAATGAAAAATAATCAGTTGAAGAGAACCCAACTGTTCACAAGAACATTATAGGTTATAATACATGGTATACTCCACACAGGTGTTGAAGAACAGATGACAACTCATAAAGATTTAGGTAGCCCTCAAACACTTCCTGTGTGTAAAATCACAATTTCCAAACTAGGCAATTCACTAAATGAGTTGATGGAATGATTGGTTACTACTGAGAGTCAAATTGGGCCTAGAATAACAAGTAAAGATAATATCTCAAAGCACAAAATAGAATCTCAAAAAGAGACTTGAAGGATAAAGCAGGAGTCTCACACGTGAATGATAGAAGTTCTGGAAGAAAAAGGCACAAAAGGAGGAGATGCAATAAAAAGAAAATAATAGAAGATTTCCCTCAAGTTAAAATAAAGGTCTAATCTGCAAATTAAAAAGACTGATGAGAAAAGGCATAAACCCAATAGGTTTTTTAAAAAGAAAAATAATGGTAATATGATTAAGTTTTTTTTTCACAAAACTGCTAAAGCTTTAAGAGATAAAGTATAAATAAATAAATAATGATCAGGTATTTAAAAAGAGAGATCATATATTCATAAAAGATAAAAAGAATTCTAGGGGCCCCTGGGTGGCGCAGTTGGTTGAGCGACTGCCTTTGGCTCGGGTCATGATCCCGGAGTCCCGGGATCGAGTCCCATGTTGGGCTCCCAGCTCCATGGGGAGTCCGCTTCTCACTCTGACCTTCTCCCTTCTCATGTTCTCTCTCTCTTTCCTAATAAATAAATAAATAAAATCTTTAAAAAAAAAAAAAGATAAAAAGAATTCTAAATGAGCTTTTCATACAACTTTTAACAAATTTGGAGAAGCCAAAGAAAGAATAATTTCCTAGCAAAATAATATTACTGAACATGATCCAGGAAAACTGGAGTCAATCAATTACCACCGAAGAGACTGTCAAATGATTAAAAATCTTCCATTAAAACAGTAACAGGAACAGCTGAATTAATATCTAAATTGTATCTAACCATTTAAAAATAGATAATTCCAATGTCAGTTCTGCTATTCCATTCTCCAACTTATTTATCAAAGCCTATAAGGCTTTCATATTAAAATCTAATAATAGTACAAAAGAGAAATAATAAAGCCAATCTCACCTATAGATAATGATGCAAAAAATCCATACCAAAGATAAGCAAACAGAATCTTGTCATATATGAAAAGAAAAAATAGTTATTTTTACAGGCACAGTTCATTGCAAGGATGAAGTGATATTTCATTAATTACCAAGATAATCCATCATTAGAAATCTGAAGGTAAAAAAAAAAAAAAAGAAATCTGAAGGTAAAAACCCACATAATTGGGGCACTTGGGTAGCTCAGTCAGTTAAGTGTCCACCTTTGGCTCAGGTCATGATTCCAGGGTCCTGAGATAGAGCCCTGCATTGGGCCCCCCCTGCTCAGCAGGTAGTCTGCTTATCCCTCTGCCCCTCCTTGTGCTCATGCTCTCTTGCTTTCTCTCTCAAATAAATAAAATCTTTAAAAAACCCCACATAATTATATCACTAGATGTTCAAAAGCCATTTAATAAATTTGGCAGTATTTCCCAATTTTGAAAAAGTGTATTTATCTAAAACCAGCAGCTAAGGTTATGCTAAATGACAAAACATTACAGCAATTTCAATAAAATCAAGAAAAAGACAGGGTTGGGTACAAACCTTGTTACAATGGAACATTATTGTAGAGGTAGGCTCTAGTGAGTAAATCAGAAGAAACTATTAAATATGTGTAGATAATGTTTTAAAGGAACAGAACCTACACGAAGAAAACATAAAATCAACTGAAAGAAAATAAAATTTTCACAAATGAAGTCTTTCCAACTTTTCAGTGGAAAGATCTGATATAATAAGAATGTTGATTTGCCAAAAATTATTGATTAAAGTTAATGTAATATCAGTTTTAACGTTACAGAAATTTTGGGGAAATGGACAGAAAAACTTCAAAGTTTGCAAGGAAGCAAGTATTTCATAGAATAGCCACACATGTTGTGACAAAGATGAGTAGTGAATAGTGAATAGAATTGCCTTACTATCAGAACATACTATTAAAACAGTTGAAATTGAATTAATATGGATATAGGCATGGTAATAAACAGATAAACCAGTAAAACAGAATAGAAAATCCCAGAAAACACATGAATTAATATATGAAAAGAGGGAAAATAATGGATTACTTCATAAATAGTGCTGGCACAAAAAGCTACCCATCTGAAAAAAAATGAAACAACTTTATACAAAAATTAAGTCTATATGGATTAAAACCCTTAAATTTACAAAATATAATAAAATAGAGCAAGAAAATCTGGTACACAACAAGTATAACCCAGGGGCAGGAGAGACTCAGCAGCATAAAAATAATTTTGACAAAACAAAAATTAAACTTTCTGAATAATAAAATATTATCTATAATCTATTATATAATATTTACAAATAAATATATCCAATACATTTATAGAATTTATTTGGGAAAAAACTCACAATTTAGAAAATCACCAGAAGTTTACTAACTATAAAAATAAAAAGCTCTTGGGTGCCTGGGTGGCTCAGTTGGTTGGGCAACTGCCTTCGGCTCAAGCCATGATCCGGCAGTCCCGGGATCGAGTCCCGCATTGGGCTCCCAGGTCCACAGGGAGTCTGCTTCTCCCTCTGACCTTCTCCCTGTTCATGCTCTCTCTCACATAAATAAATAAAATCTTTAAAAAAAATAAAAAGCTCTTACTTACTGACAAAATTGAGACATGAATCCCAATAGAAAAGGATATGAAGAACTAATCAAATTGCCAACCAACATATGGAGATTTCTTACTTTAATTTCTATTTCCCAGTTCTCTTTATTTCTCATCAAATTGACAAAATTAACAAGTGTCAAAACACGTATTATTGTCAGGTTCATGGAGACAGGTGAAATGTGAATACTTTCAGCTTTTATGGATATTAATCTGGCAAAATATTAAAATATACATGACATGTACACTTTAACCCAGTAAATTCTGCTCCCAGATATCTATCCCATGGAGGGAAAAAAAACATCAATTTTTAAAAATGGATTTTATATAATTGGATAAATATTGAAGCACAGTTGATACAAACAAAAATAAAATAATAAATATACCTGAACAAATAAACAGTAAATTATGGTATAACTACCCCATGGGATATAATGGAGGGAGTCATTAAAAAGAATGAATTAGGGATTCCTGGGTGGCTTAGTCAGCTAAGTGTCTGACTCTTGGCTCAGGTCATGATCTCAGAGTTGTGGGATCTAGTCCTGAATACAGCTCTGCATTCACTGTGGAATCTGCTTGAGATTCTCTCTCTCTCCCTTCCTTTCCTTCTGCCCCTGCCACTGCTCATGAGCTCTCTCTTTTTTTTCTCTCTCTCAATAAATACAATCTTTTTTTTTTAAAGAATGAATTAAAACTCTATAAGTTAATTTGGAGAGTTGTCCAGTAGATGTTTTTGAATATTTTTTTTGGTGTTTTGAAATATTTTTGAAAAGGAAAGATAAAGAAAAGTATATAATTTCATTTATAAAGCAAACAATGATAAGATGCTATAAATATGGGTATTCATGAATATGTAATAGAAGGATGTGACCATAGGAGAAGTGTGAATGATACCATACTAAGTTATTAGCATGTATGGCACAGTTAGTTAATAATAATCGTGTCTCTGTTGTTTCTCCCAATTTCTGCCTTTAGTCTCTCAACATTTCCCGACTATCTTTGCAGTTAGGTTAGAGCCATGTGATAAATTCTGGCCAGTGGGCTATAAGTAAAAATGAGGCAGTTAAGAAATGATGTGCCTCCTGCATTTCTCTTACATGTTTAGATGGTGTAGCTACAAGTGTGAAGAAGATTGCCAATCTACATTAAACTTTGTGTAAGAAAATTAAACTCACTTTACTAAGCTTTTGAGATTTTGGCATTTCTCCTTATGGTAGCTATATTAATTATCCTAATACAGAGATTACTATTTTGAAATGAAGTATTGTTGAAATAAAAAATCTAAAATATGTGCTTTGCATTAGTGTGAAGCAGGCAGTGAGAAAAATGGCATCAGGGGAAAGAAAGAGAAATGGATGTTATTCAGTGGGAAAGAAAGGAGGAATGAAGGAAAGAAAAGAAAGAAAAGAAAAGAGAAAGGAAAAAAGAAAAGAAAGGGGGAGAAGAAAAGAAATAAGAGAAAAAAGAAAGAAAGAAAGAAAAGGAAAGGTAAAACTATCCCTTGTGATAACTTGAGTATTGGGCCAGACCACATGCATAGTTGAAGAGATTAGAAAACAAAACAATTAGAAATGAATATTGGCTATCGCTAGTTTCTTTTGTAAAAAGCAAGAAAGTGATGAACTCAGAAAAAGAACTGGCCAATTTGTAAGCAGAAATTAAAAGAATTACAGAGAGAAGAGAAATTTTAGATCATGCAGGGTTGGAAAACTGATTTTTTTAAATCAATTTCAGAGAGTATGAGATAGTAATGACAAAAAATTTAAGGGTAAATGTCCCATAAAACTTCTCTGTTGGCATAACTGACCACATTCCAATTTTTTACCTTCAAGCCTGAAAGGCTCCAGGTGGCTACTGTTAAGCGGAAAAAGACAAGTGTAGAGATAAGAAAGCAAAGACATAAAGCAGATCTGAAAACAATGCCTAAAAAGATTTAGAATATGGTTATTGGCACATAGAACTGTGCAAGTAGATGAGAAACCTATTAGATTTTTAACATGTTACGCCTACCAAGATTTTAAGGAACTACATTGCCAAAGAAACTAGTAGCTTTAGATCATGGTAATACTTTGCTCAAGATACGGAGATTTCTACTTCCCATCAAAATGGATTACCATCCCACATAAAACAACTAAGTAAACAGAAAATATGCGAAAGTTGCTTTTCAAGGCATCAGGAATGAGGCAATGAAGGAAAATTATTTTAAAAGATGGAAGACAAACAAGGTGAGTCCTATAATTGTCCCAGTTTATAGTCTAGACAAAGTTTCCAGCCAGGGCACAAATGGGGTAATTCAGGTAATTCGGTATTAGAGAATACTTCCTAAGTTGAGGAGGCAGAGCTGGGAGCCTGGGGGGTAGAATAGGGCTAGATTTTGCAGGCAGAGTACCAGATAAGTGAGAGTTGCACATAGAAAATTCTAGACATCTAGGGGTGCTTGGGTGGCTTGGTCGGTTGAGTGTCTGACTCTTGGTTTTGGCTCAGGTCATGATCTCAGGGTCATGAGATGGAGCTCTGCATCAGGCTCAGTGCTCAGCATAGAGTTTGTGTGAGATTCTCTCTCTTTCTCCCCCTACTCTCTCTCTCTCTCTCTAATAAATAAATAAGTAAACTCCTTTTTTAAAAAAAGAAAATTCTAGACATCTCCCGAGGGTTCTTCTCAAGTATGCAGCTAAATACCAATAAGCACATGCATTTAATGAACTACCCAAGACTGGGGGAAAAAAAAAACACCTGAAAAGATCAGTGAAAACAATATGACCAATCAGAATGCAAAGCCTCATAATGCATGGAGCCTTGATTATTCAGAAGGATTTTGTCTCAAGGTAAGGAAAAATCAGTCCCTGAGTCAATGTTGCCATGTTCCATTCTAACAAAACTTAAAAGCAAGATCCAAAAGATCAAACCATTTCCAAATAACCTAACAATGTCCCAGAATAAAGCTCAAGAATATTTATAGAAATAAACACAATCAAAGGAAACAAAAACCTCCCAAGCCATTGACAGTGTAAAATTCACAATGTCTAGAATCCAATCAAAAATATCAAGCATGCAACTACTATGATTGATAATATGGAAAAAATAATAAAACCAAATCATAAATGACACATTTGATAGAAGTAATAGGCAAGGACATTAAAACAATTATAACTACATTATATATGTTCAAGAAGTTAAAGGAAAGATTGAATATTTTTTTAAAGATTTTATTTATTTATTTGACAGAGAGAGAGAGATCACAAGCAGGCAGAGAGGCAGGCAGAGAGAGGGGGAAGCAGACTCCCTGCCGAGCAGAGAGCCCCCTGCGGGGCACGATCCCAGGACCCTGAGATCACGACCTGAGCTGAAGGCAGAGGCTTTAACCCACTGAGCCACTCAGGTGCCCCAAGACTGAATATGTTAAGTAGAGACATGGAAGATGTGAAAGAGAACCAAAGTGAACTTATAAAAATGAAAACTACAATGTCAAAAATGAAAAATACACTGGACAGGATTAAGTGCAGATTAGACATCATGTAGGAAAAGAGTAGTGAACCTGAAGACAAAGAAATAGAAACTACCCACAATTAATCATAGAGGAAAAAAGGGTACTGAGGAAAGAACAAACAGAGCTTCAGGAAGTTGTGGTATAACTTTAAGCAACCTAATCTACGTATAATCCTAGTGTAGGAGGATTATGTGTAGGAAAGGAGGGGAGAGACAGAAAAACATTTTGAAGAAATAATGCTGAAATAATGGTAACAATAATTTCAAATTTGATGAACACTCTAAATCCATAGGTTCAAGAGATCAAAGAAGCCTGAACAAGAATAAAACTATGAAGATCATGGGGTTCCTGGGTGGCTCAGTTGTTAAGCGTCTGCCTTCAGCTCAGGTCATGCTCAGGGTGCTGGGATTGAGCCCTGCATCAGGCTCCCTGCTTGGTGGGAAGCTTGCTTCTCCCTCTATCACTCCCCCTACTTGTGTTCCCTTTCTTGCTGTCTTTCTCTCTGTTAAATAAAGAAATAAAATCTTAAAAAAAACTATTAAGATCATGACACCAAGGAACATCATAATAAAATTTTCTTAAAATTAATAAAGAGAAAATTTTTACAAGCAGTCAAAGAATACACATTAGAAACAGAGGGACAAAGATAAGAATGATAGTATATTTTTAATCAGAAATAATAAAAGAAGGCTGACCACTGTTTTTGACCCATCTGCCCCCTGTTTCCCTGCTTCAACTTGAATCTCAAAACCTCTCTAGTCTTTGGCATTTCTGGAACACACTTTTCTATCTTAAAGCCTCTGTCTGAAGTCATGGAACAAATCTTTTCTTTTTTTTTTTTTTTTAACTACTAAAGTCTCTACTGTTTAAAGAAAAACATCATTTCCTTAAGGAAGACATACTATTTGCCATCAACTAAAATACACAGAATTTAAAAGAAATTTACGTTCTACCAAGAAAAGATGGGGTAAGAAATAGATTTTTCAAGTGGAGAATAAGCTAGTTTACTGAGGAAGCTAGTTTACTGAGCTAGTTTACTGAGTCTTCATGAAGGACATAACCTTGAGTTGTGACTTAATATACATCCTGGACCTAACACATTGAGAAAAACAGGATAAGCAACCAGATGCACTTGAGATCTTTTCTTCCTGTGTACTCTGTTTGGCACTTGGCAAAGTTAAGGGATGCTGGTTAATGAATGAATTGGAACAGAAGGGCAGGGCAGAGGGTCCGATTGTTTGGGTTTACATTCTTGACTCTGTCTCTTACTAGCTTGGGAACTTGGGCCAGTATGTAGCTTCTCTGAGCCTTAGTTTCCTCATCTACAAGCCAAGAATAACTAAATGTACTTCATATGGTTAAGTAAGAAGTAGAATTTCCATCTGTAAATCACCATGCTCAGCAGATGTATAGTCAAAGCAGGGAAAGCAACATATCAAAGTCCTGCTCCCAGTGGAAACCAGGCTGCATATGGGGAAAGAAATGCTTGTTGAGTGTCAGTAGTTTATCAGATTTATCATCCATTTTGAGGAATCTATGAATGAATCGAATTAGGTCAAGACTGAAATAAATGGAGTATAACTTACCAGTTTGTTAAAGATATTGACAAGTCACCAGCTTCCACTAAAGTTTTTGAGGGAATGCTTAACTTTTGCTTAGTGGCTACATGAAAAGAATATACAGGTACAAGGGGCCACTTGTCATCCAGAGTGGAGTTGAATTCATGGTTACTTTGTATTTTTTGTTTGAACAAAAGGGAGAATAATGCAGCAAATTTTCTAAGGGATTAAAAAAACAGAGGCACAAAAGAAATGATTTTAAGAGTAACTCTCACAAATCACTTTTTAACCACCCAATACCAATTAAATAGTCATTAATGATTCACTTTGGCCCCCTGATATCACCTTTTTAAGGGTTGTGGCTGGTATGAAAATGACCAAGGCTGTGGACCACTGCTGTACCAAAAAAACTGCCCAGCAGTTTGGGAGCCTGTCCTTTGGATGTTAGGAATATCAAGGGCTCTGAGCCTGATCCAGCTTAAGTGTCACTGAAATGGGGACCTGACCCAGTAGGAAGACTGTGTCCTTCTCCTCTCTCAGTGGATCTCTACTGTGGTTAGTTGGAGAGCTGCCAGGGTCTAACGATGCGTCCAATCTTCATCCTGTTGCCTGTGAGGCAATGAGTAGCACCTTACTTTCTTCATCTACAAACTGAAGATGGAGTTCTCTCAGCAAGCTTCCAAACTGTATTCTTCTTTGGCTCAAGGATCAGAACCAGCCCTGCCAATTTATTTTCAGGCTTTGCAAACGGGAATGGAATTTAAAACATTTTTTTAATTTCCAGATGCTAGATTGGATTTCCCACACACTTACACGTGTACATTTGGTTTAGCATCAGGGAAAGTCCAGGGCTTGGTGGCTTCAGATTCCCATAAGCCACCACTCTCCTTTCATGTGCTGACTTCCCTGGCCTCTCCTACCAGCATTGCCATGTCTTATCTCTGCCACAGAAATGCCAACCATGCAGGATTGTGAATATTATAGATTTTGTCTTTCTTCACCTCCTGGCAGCCCAGAAAAACAAACATCTAAACTGAGCCTAACTATAGGTTAGTTCTTCCTAAGCCATCTAAATATAATACATATTTTTACCCAGATATAGTAGGCACGTAAATATAAAAAGCTTTCTAGCCACTCCATGTTGCTTTCCAAAAGCTGAATAAATGTTTTCCTGGGATTCATTTTAGGAGGATGATGTTTTCAGACATCCCTGATGCCAATCTGTGTGACTTATGCCTTGCTTTTACCTTGGAAGCTCTTTCAGTGTTGTACATCACTTTAGGAAAACACCACAGGGTTTTCATTTTCCCCTCTTTCCCTTATGTTTCTACTACACCCTGCCCCATCCATACTAGTATTAAGTGGATTTCTTCCAGAGGCCTTACAAGTGTCTGTCTTCTTTCTAAGTTGCTTTCCTTCCCCTCTGCCGGGTAGCTCCCTCGTATTGACAGTCTGTGTTCAAGCCTTCTCTGCCCTTCCTCGGTGCTCCGTGTATGCCTCTTTGTAGGTTGGGCCGACTGTGGGGTTTTCCACCGAAGAGGCAGGAGTTTGGATAAGCCAGCAGTTTACGCAGGTTTTATGACCAGCCAGTGTAATAAAATGCATTCAGGGGTCACCCAAGAAACTTTAATCAGCACCAGGGGTCACTGGATAGCACTTCTAGACAGGAGGGACAGAAATGAGGAACAGAGATTCAAAAGAGAGGAAGAAGAGTTGGGGGTGGGGGTTAGGGATTGAAGGTTCTCAAGTTATCAGAAATAACTTTAAAAAAAATCAGTGTGTCTTGCAATCAAAAATGGCAAAAAGCGCCATAATTGCCCAGCGGAAATGAGAGATCTGCTCCAAATTTAGATGAGAATTTTACCCAAAGACTTAATTTTTTCCCCTTGTGCAGTTTTGCATGAAAGTTTAGCCTTATGATTGGTCTCGGGATGGATATCAGATATCTCACCCTGAAGGGAGAAACATTCCCACCAAATCCTTCTCCCCTGAAAGAAAAAAAAAAATTCTGCATCCAATAATCAGAGCCTGGGCAGACAAATTGGCACCACTTTTTTGGTTTCCAGCCTCCTTTTTATTTTCTGCTAGAAATAAGACTGCAGACTTGAGTCACAATTCACAAATATTTGGTAGTATTATGTTGCAAGGAACTCGGGGGGGGGAGGGGACTCAGAAGAAGGTAATTCTTAAAAGCTTTGCCTTCACTCATGCAAACAAACTTTATGCTTCTCAATAAATCTCCTGTTTTGTAAGTGGCCATTAAAATAACAGATCATTTGATTAAAATTCTGTTTTCTTTTCACAACGGTCATTTGGAGTTTTGGGGAACCTCCAAATGTGGTCTTGGCCATGATGTCATTAGCATTTTATTAATGCATTCAAAAGGTTAAAAGCTCTTACTTTTTATAGGGCTTTTAAAAGCAAACATTTGATTGTCTCTTGCATAAACTGACTCTGAACCCATTAAAATGTGACAACAACTTCAGAACTGACCCTGTTTAAGGGAAAGAAAATTGATCAAGGATTTGCCACATTTTTAATTGCTTTGAATGAAATGGAAACTGAACTGAGGCCAATATTTGGGAATGGAAAGAATTAAATCCAGTCCAACACCTTTCAATATAATAATGATATTTTTTAAATTAGGGTTTTTCCTTTTTAGAGTTCAATGATTCTTTATGGCACAAAAAATAGTTTATAGTTTGAAAGGTTTATTTTTTCCTCTAGTCCAGTCACAATGCAGTTTGTCATTAAAAATAAGATGGAAATATTTTTTTTTAAATATGTTTCAGGTGTCCCAGCCTAAAAAAAAAAATGCTCAGGGCGTCAACTGTAAATGTGCCTTTGTTGTTTATTTGGATGGAAAAGCATGTGTGGCTGTGCAGATTTGAAATGATGTTATCAAACTTTCAGGCTCTTATTTTTAAATTAGGCATTTTTGGGAATTATGTAATAAATCCACAGAAAAATAATAAATCCAGTAGTACTGGGGTCTAGGCAGCCAATGATTGTTACTTTCCATTTTGTCTCATTCTCATCACATATATTTTTAGGTTGGAAGGCCCCATTTCATCGAATATTTTGTATACAAAGAGAAAAACTTCTGCCCTCCCCACCAGCTTCTACTCTAAATGACAATATACACCCTCCATTCTAATTTTTTTCCAGTTTTTACATCACTGATCATGAAGAGTTTACAATCACCTTTCTTGTTTTATTTCTTTAGTTTTTAGTGACTGATCACATTTCTAACTCTAGTACATTTTGGTTTTTTTTTTTCAGAGCACATTAGGCCTTTCTTTTTTTATCCCCCACAAATGAACTACTGAAAAACCATCTCCCTGAGCCTTTCTTTTTTAATTGCTTCTGTGTTCTGAGGCATTGGGGGAGCTACCTAACGAGCAGGAGCAGGAGCCGATGGGCAGATAAGCTTGCATAACACACACTTAATTATACAAACAAGTCTTTCTGGAGAAAGTCTTCTGACAATTACCTCTCGAAATAAATATACCTTGGTGACTGTCAATAGTAATAAAACCTGCACAATCATTTCTTAAAGCTTTTATTGTTTGCCTATAATTAGCATGTTGATGTGATTAAAGCTACATTTGACTTCTGATAAACCCCAGATTCCTATAGATAACATTTCCAGCAGTTCAAAGCTGCTTTCATTAGAAGCGATATTTATCTGATTTGTAACCAATCAATTGGAAATAAAACTTTCCTGTGGCATGCCGTTAAAATAGCCAGCAGCAGCCCTGGTTTCCTCGAACCCCTCTTCTCGTCTCTGTCCTTGGATGAGATGGATTCCATATGGTCAGGCGCAGGAGACCCGGCAGGGAATTGGAAAGGTGGAGAACGCTGCTCTGTAGAGGCCCCGCCACACTTACTGCCTTATTTCTACTTGCTGCTATTTGAAGGCATGGTCACTGCTGTAACCAATTTGCCTGAAAAATACACTTTTGTGTGGCAGGAGAAAAGCCTGCAGAACTGGGGTTTGCTAAGGGCGTTATTTGCGATGTTTACTGTGCTTCCATATTTTTAAGTTGGTGTTTGATTCTTTTACCAGACCTTTTCAATTCTGTTAACTTCATCCTCTTTGCCCTTCCCCAAAGTTCTTTCTCCCTTTATTTCCATACAATTATTCTCATTTTATATTCCCTTTTTTCTTCCTTTCTGATTTGTTTTTTTTTAGTGTGTCTGTTTTCTGTGACAGTATTTGCTTTGCAACTAGTTTAAACTTCCCTGTTCAAAAACACAAAGCTCCAACATTTGAAATTTTGACAATAGACAAATAATGATTTTCAAAAGTTTATCTGACCCAGCAAATATGCTGAGGACATTCTAAATGTCCGAAAGCACTTGAGGAGCACGGAGCTAATAGTATCTCTTCATTATCACTGCAGTGACACTATGTCCTACACCTCAGTTTCCGTATAATTTCACTGCTGCACAAATTTACTTATTCTTGTTCTCAAGAGGAGGAAAGAAGGAAAGAAAGAAAGACAGAGAAAGAGAGAGAGAAAAAGAAAGAAGGAAGGAAGGAAGGAAGGAAGGAAGGAAGGAAGGAAGGAAGGAAGGAAAGAAAGAAAGAAAGAAAGAAAGAAAGAAAGAAAGAAAGAAAGAAAGAAAGAAAAAGAAAGCCCACTTTTAGAATCAGTATGCATTTATTCAGAGCATTTCTCCCCTCTATCCTCCACACTCTCCAAACATTTTATATTTTTAGAAATGAAATAGAGAAAGGAAAGTATTTTCTACAATGGAACCAGTGTTGACATGCAAACCTTTATGGATTTCCAGCCATCGCTCATTAAAATCTGTCTTTAAATATACGGTAAACATGTGCATAAATGCCTTATATCCTATGCTTTTTAAGTAGGGTTTTAAAGTGAATGTACATAAACAAAATATTTTATTGCTATTAAAATGAAAACATGAAATCTGTGTCTGTGAAGCCATTTATACTAATCTGGACATGTTCAAAGGTTTTCAATTTTTATTTAATTATATGGTTTCTCAGTGTCCAGGTCAAGTGTTTCCTTGAGCACTGTAATTTATAACTTTATAGGTAATCCTATACATTTCCAAACTTATTTAAGCCCACGTATGTGTTTGCACAGATACAAGTGCATTATCTGGAAAATACTGATTCCTTCTAATCTTAAAATGACCTGTTATGACATTTAATATCTTGGAAATGAATGTCATTTCATGTATTTATCACCTAAAGGCAGTTGCATTTAAAAATTGAGGAAATAGGAGGAGGAATTATTTCGGTAAAGTGAACAACTAAGAAGATAGCAAGATTGGGTGTGACAAGTATGTCTTTACTGGTCTGGTGTTTATGAATATGCTTATAGCCGGGAGAACTTCTGGAGAACTCCAAGCTCAGGGAAAAGGTCAGTAGCACACTCTATGCCTCTTGAAAGCAGCTTTTATCAAATAGTTTAAACATTTTCTCTCCATTTTTTTAAGAAAATATTTTAGAAATCATTAAAAATCCATTTTAAGTAAGTCAACTGTAAAGTAGGTCACTTTAAACGCATTCCCTCATTTTTCCATCTCCTAATTAATATACATTAAGCTAAGCTTGTTGGCAAATATTTTACGCTACTAAAACACAAAATACTTATTCTCATCATCTTGATTTTGGATCCCTTAATTTAAGATTATAAATTGTGTTCTTTGGATAAAATTTTCATTTCTGCTGAAAATACATTAAGTATATTTTCGAAACTAAAGCTGGAAATTTTTTTGCACATAAATTATCTTATATTTCAGCAACCATACGATCACTAAAATAACAGACAAGTTCAGAGCATTCTGGACTTGAGCAGTGCTTTTAAAATATACTCTGCACATAACTGAAACCACAGTGACAATATTTCAAGTAATAGAAGGAAAAATGGTTTGCAGATTTACAAAGAGAAATCATATACTTCTGCAAAGTTTTACTCTCGTAGGACTTGTCAGGCTTATGGACAAGTAAGAATAAGATAATATCACATCAAATAACTAAAGATACAGAGAGAAATCTGGCTTAACTGGATTTTTTTCTAAATCGGTGCTTGAGTATGTGTGTTTACATGTGTGTGTGTTTATGTGTTTGTGTATAATCCAGGCACACAGGTGACCATGGCACCATGATCGAGCTGTTTATTTTGTGTCTCCAAGTTTTACTTCTCTTGAATTAACTATTTTGTATAATTTTCAAACCTTTTTTTTTTTTTTGGTGGAGAAAACATATACTTATCTAGACGTTGATTATAGCTACACAATGACAAAAACCAGAATGAAAACTGAAAAATCTGAATTGTTTCCCTTTACAATGCCAAAGAGCTGAGTGTCTGAAAATCATCAAGGCACTGAAGTAATGGTGTTAGTTTTTACCCAAGTGTTTGGCATCATATAGACATGGCCACAGGCTCTGTTCCCTCTTGGCTGTGGGTTCTTATCAACCGTAGATACAGGATATTTCAAAAGTACTCAGCAGAGCAATTGCAGAAGTGACTGAAATGACAATCCCCAGCCTCCATACTTAAAGAGGGTAAGGTCTGACCACTTTTTCTTGGAATTAGCCAAGCCAAGTCATTCCAATTCACGTGTCTCATCTTATACATCAGGTGATTTTCTCCCCCATTAGTCTTTGCACTTGTATGTTAATACCTTTATTTTTGTTTCCTGAAATTAACATGATTTTATAAAATCCTATATACACTATGGGGATTTAAATTTTGTTCATAAATCCTATGCACATTATTAATGAATGGCTCTGTATTTCTATGTCTTTTTTTGAGAAAAACTCCTGATAGAGTAAAAGGAAAAGAATCTTATTTCAGATTTTATGTGAAGACAGAATGAGCTCCATTCTTCACAGGTAAGTCTTTCAAAAATACAGAATGTCCATGAACTTGGACAGGGTCTAAAGAGGAACAACTACTCTGATTCTACTGTCCCATTAAACTACAGAGTTAATTCAAATTTAAGTAATTTAAGTTAATTCAAACTCAGTTTGTTAAAGGGATTGATTTGCCCTTGCATTTATTTATTTATTTTTAGCATTCCTGATCTGAAGCACACTTATGAGTGTGTTTTGATGTTAAACGTCCTTTCCAGTCTGATCACATATGATGGAAACAGTAACACGAGCTAAATCCACTCCAGCTCCCCAAACAATCTGTAAATAAATTAAGATAGTAACCTCTACTCTTTGGGTCCCAAAATACAAGTTCTTAAAAGCAGCTTGGAAGATTTTTCTGAAGGAAGTCTTCCACACAAAATGGCGGGGTTGGGCAAGTCTGCTCACAGGGGAAGGGTTTGGGGGAGCTACAAACCTTCACAGAGAAGTGGGTCGCAGGCAACATGCATTTGCGTGTGTGAACATGTCACAGTGCCACTCCTCAAGCCTGCCCTTTACATGTTGTACGAAGGCCTGATGGAGGTGGGCAGAGTGGGCTCCAGAGCCTCGCCTTGCCTTTGCTCTGGTCTTGGCAATTTTTGCAGAGTCACTGCAGAGCCCAGAAGAAAGAACACTAAAAAAGAATTCAGAAAACACTAAAAAACTTTTTAAAGGAAAGAAAAGAAAAAGAAAGGGTGGGGGAGAAGAAAGAACAGGCCCTCTCAGCTCCAACGGAAGCTATGCCAAGAAGCAACTAACTAAAAACAGACTGAACAGAGAGGAGAAATAAGGAAAGAATAAAATGGTTTGGAGTCAGGCTGACAAATGCACGAGAGAAAACTTCACATGGTTTAGAGCAGTACTTGGCATCTATCTCAGAATTGTGTGTGTGTGTGTGTGTGTGTGTGTGTGTGTGTATAGTTTCTCATTTTTATTTCTGGAAGAGTAGTTTGCAATTTGTTTTCCCTGAAAAAGATGAGTTATTTTTCTTCTTTAGGAATAGTGCAGAGGCCACCCTCATCTCCCCTCAAGAAGTCTACCTCCGATTTAATACAGTGTTTGAAAATGTTTTCTTGTGCTGAATCACTAGATTGCTTCCTACTGGCTCTAACCACATAGAGCACTAAAACCCAAATGCCTGGGCCTACTGTCTTTCAACTAGTTTCCTAACACCCCCTTATGAGGAAATACAGGACCATTCGCTTGTTTCAAAAGAAGGCAGGGTGCGGTGTGGGCCAATTTTGATTCGGCATTACTTTGAATAGTCGAAGCAGCCCCAGGGTTGCGGTCCACAAGTATTTGGCTTATTAGATCTAATCCACTGATGGCTTGTGTGGTAATGAATGTCTGAAATGCTTGTCTATGATTAGAAATTTTTAATGCTGTCCTCATGGGCTCTGCTGTGCTCTCCTGCTTGTAAATGGAGGCTTAACACACTCAAATCATCCGTGGAACTGTGCTGCGGGCTGGCAACACCCAGAGAGAAAACTTGCCATTGTGATGCTAATTTCCCTCTCACCTTTGACCAGAAGGGGTAATTATATATAATTTGCAGAAACAGTTCTTCTGGAATGATAAAACCTAAGGGAAACATGGAAGTTTGTTTAAACTAAATTGAATACCTTTTAGATACAAATGCAGTTTGAACTGGATTATTCCTCTCTGTCCTGTGATCAAAGTACTGGGGGATTTTGACAGCTCTGAAAGCCAGGAAACAGTGTGGACATTCTTAGGTGGACCTCTCTGTACAAGGCTACAGAGACTAGACTTGATGAAGCAAAGACCCTCCAAACAGCTGCCAGGGGCTTTTTGTTTTCTTCTATGACTGACAGTGTTCTAAAGGCACTGAGAGTGACTAATCATAAATGACTGTCCAAAGCAGTAGCATTCAAGCACCTTTTTCTGTGCTTCTCCCTTGCCACTTCCCTTCCCCTCTCCCCTCTACCAACCGTAACTAAGTTGTGTCAGGACAGACACACCTGGAAAATCAGTCTGGAGAAGTGTGTAGATGACTTCCACTTCAGGTGGCTGCCATTGTTGCCCTGAGATCATTTGTATAAGATGCACGTTCCCTGTGCCTCTAAGAGGAGTCTCTTGAAATATTTGCTCTGTCTCAATTTCTAAATTATGCATTTAGAAATTGCATTATTTCTAATCTAAATCTAAATAGCATTCTAAAAAATGCTAGAAATTGTGTCTCAATTTCTAGCATTTTTTACATCAGAAGTGAGCTCTTCCAAGAGGTAAATCTTTCAGTAGTGCAGGAGAAGATGAAGTCAGGCAGACTGATGTGGATACCAGTCATGATTCCCAGATATAACACTAACTCCCTTTCTGGTGTAGATGGTGGTAGCAGAGTTACATGTATTTTAACCACAGTCAAGCAAGGAGCCAGAATGTTGGTATTTTAGTATTAACTGAAATATTATTTCTATTGATTTCTACTACTGATTGAAAGTTTCAAATAAGTGAAAGTCAAATCTGGACACTCCCATGTAGATTGGATAGATTGGAATAGATTGGAAATAGCATGAGTTTTCAAGTCAGACAGGTCTGGATTCACATATTAACTACACTACCTATTAACTGTATGACCCTTGGCTTCTCTGATGTTCAATATCCTCACTCCTAAAATGAACACCACCTTATGGGATATTTAAGATAAGATACTGACAGTGCTTGGTCTGTTAAAACAAATGAAGAAAAAAGAGGAAAAAAACCCCTCAATATTCAATGAAACTTAGTTATCTCTTCTCCCCTAAAAATAAGACAACAATTTTGAAGGGAACCATTTTGTTGCAAATCATTCTAAAGTCTAGCAATCATCTCTCCTTAATGATTGATGTCCTTGCTATACCACGATAGATTAGTATGATTATAGAAATTAAAGAAGACATGATGACCAATATCCTAAATGCCGAATCTGGTCTGTAATCTGCCTTTGTACCAAATGTCTATAGGCAGTTTTCTTATGCTGTAATAGTCATAATCATATCTTTTCAAACTCTGTGGTAAGAGCCGTATATTTTTTTCATTTATTCCACAAAACAAGTTTACAAAGTAGTTATTTCTGTTTTACAAATGAGAGTATTGAAGCTCAAAATGATAAAAATGTTTGCTGCAACACAGATAGTGGAGATGAGATTCAAATCCAGTTATATTTGGCTCTAAATCCTAAGCTCTTAACTGCTGTGTATAATGCTGGTGGATGAAATGGTACAGGACTTCACCATGGCTTCCGGGCAGATAATCATTTAGACTCTACTCAAATACTCCGATGACGCGAAATTCGCTTTGTCATCTAGGCAACTCATTCCGCTTTTGGATAGTTCTGTTTTCCTGTGGTTCTTTACTTTGAATCTGATGATCACTGCTGTGAAGCTGGAAGGGACATTTGAACAAGTGTCTGAAAAGAAATGCGCTGTAATAGGGAGGACACGAGAGAAGCTGAATTCTCTACAGGTCCCCTGGCTATTATCCAGTTTCTAGAAATATTTCCCAAGGTCACAAAGTGTTATTTTTCAATTGTTGGAACATTTTCATGGCCAATATTTTAGAACTGTCCTTGCTACATTTGGCTATTAAGGACTTGAAATGTGGCTAGTCTAAACTGGGATGAAAATGAAACATATACAGCGGATTTCAAAGACCTCACACCAAAAGAACAGTAGTAATAAGCTTTAAAAACAACTAAGTTCTTTATTAATTGGTCACATATTGAAATGATAATATCTTGGATATGCATAATACATTATTAAGATTTTACCTGTTTTTTTTCTTTTGAAATGTGACTACTAGAAAATGTTCAATTACAGTATGTATAGATTTACATTTGCAGCTGACCTTATGTTTCTCCTGCACAATGTTGTTCTGTACCCTCAAGCGTGGAATGTACAGATGTTTGAAGTGTATCATAATCCACACCTTGCCCCCTATAGTCTCAGAGAATAATAAAAGCAAAACCTTATTTTCCTTCCAACCTATGTCGCTTTAGTGCTTCCAGTGTAAGTTACTTTGTATGCACAGAGACTGTTTATATTTTGGTGTGTGGCTATTGCTAAAATGACCCCCTTATTCACCCTTGTTTATGGTTGAAAGAATTTTTCTTTACATCAGAAATAGGACTCTTTGTATTACAGGGGAATGCATAGTCTTCGCCCTGGACATTGGAGTTGGCAATGGAAAAATTCAGGCCCTTGCAGAAGATATGAACAGACATTTCAGTAAAGAGGACATGCAAATGGCCAATAGACACATGAAAAAATGCTCAACATCACTCGGCATCAGAGAAATACAAATCAAAACCACAGTGAGATACGACCTCAAACCAGTCAGAAGGGCTAAAATTAGCCAGTCAGGGAACGACAGATGTTGGCGAGGATACGGAGAAAGGGGAACCCTCCTACACTGCTGGTGGGAATGCAAGCTGGTACAGCCACTCTGGAAAACAGTATGGAGGTTCCTCAAAATGTTGAAAATAAAGCTACCCTACGACCCAGCAACTGCACTACTGGGTATTTACCCTCAAGATGCAAATGTAGTGATCCGAAGGGTCACATGCACCCGAATGTTTATAGCAGCAATGTCCACAATAGCCAAACTATGGAAAGAACCTAGATGTCCATCAACAGATGAATGGATAAAGAAGATGTGGTATATATATACAATGGAATACTATGCAGCCATCAAGAGAAACGAAATCTTGCCATTTGCAACGACGTGGATGGAACTAGAAGGTATTATGCTAAGCGAAATAAGTCAGTCAGAGAAAGACAATTATCACATGAT
>CM052814.1:50458624-50605377 GCA_028533885.1 Nasua narica | reverse complement strand
TCCCCAGTTGTGCGGGGTGCGAGTAGATGCGGACGGAGGGGTGACAAATGCGGAGCTTTGCTACAGACTCCAGAGGGAAGGCTGCTCCCCTGCACATCTATAATGAACACCAAGGTCTCGTCATGTCCTGAGGTCTCCATCTAAGCACAACAGAACATTATCCAGGGTAACCAACCATGTTAAGGACCCAAGCTGCCTCTAACGGTTCCCTGAGAAATCAGATGGTGTTTCCAGCCACCCCACGTAGAAATAGTGTGCTAGGTCACAGAGAGGAGGCTACAGCTGATTCCCATCTTGGAGGAAGGAATTGTTCCCGTCAGCCTGCCTGCCGCCTGCCCGCCTTCCTGGGATTGCAGCTGAGCCATATTTAGCCTCTAAGGCTAGATGTTTTAGTGCCTGGCTCTTTTTAACTGGCATATGTTAAGAGCTTTGAATTAACAGGTGCATAAAAACTGTCAAAAAACACTTAAATCTCAAGACAGACTGTCAGTTGTATTAAAAAATATGGTGTTACATAACCATGCACTCTCAACACGTCCAGCGTGTAACAGCTTGGAAAGTCCTTTCTCCCTGCTAGCAGCCCAGAGATGCTAATCCATCCCATGAAACAAAAGTCCATGGTCCCTTAACCGCTTGACAGAGGATGCGGGTTGTGTGTGTGCATGTGTTCGCACGCGTGTGTGGACAGGTGAATGGGCCAGAAGCACGGAAGGAAAACTTTTCCCTTGTGCAACGGAATGTTCTTTCAGTTTCCAAGACCCCCATTTGTAAACTAAGCTGATTGGAGGAAAAAAGAACTCCTAGAGTCCTGGAAGGCACACTTGAAGTTGTTCTTTTTAAGGAAAATAAACAATTTATCATGTAATATGGTGAAATTTAAATTAAAATTAGCACAGGATGGCAGAGAGAGAGGAAAAATGTATTGCTTAAAGCTGGGTGAATACAACAGTTTCAAGTGAATGTATAAAAGTCACTATGTGGTTAGAATAAGTAGAATCAAGTGTGATCCAGTTAAAGCAGAGCATAAAAAATGTTTGCTTCCATGATATTAAGGGTTTCTTTCTTGTATTTTTAAAGACTATAGTTATATATCATTCACTCTAAAATTGGGATGAGAGAACCGAGCATTTCCAAATTAAGTACTTTCTTGCACATACTGTGTACTACCAAAGCATTTTAATTTAATCAAATTAAAGTTAAGTATGACTTTGGCTGTGTTTTAAAGAGTGATGTCTTGGGTTCAGCATTGGGTCCTAATCTACCAAATAGCTGGGGGACCATGGCCAACTCTGTTACTTTAGCCTCATTAATTTTTAAAAATTGTGATATGATGGTGGAGGGGGGTGGGATGGGAAAGAAAGACTCCTTAACATTCATTTTGATTCTAAAAAGAGTAAAAGGCTACGATTTATGAAATTCTACCTGGAATAGGGGTGTCACTTGTGGGTATCCCTATGTAGAAGACTAGAACAACTATGTTGAAATGATGAGGCAGGTTTTTGTTTATCTTTTTGTTTCTTCTGTGTCCTAGTATTACACTTGTTTTTTTGTTTTGTTTGTTTGCATTTTAATGTGCATTCCAGAAGGCCATCATAGGTCACAGTTCCCAGAAAGCAGTCTCTGGGATGGAGGTGTATATGCAAAAGTTGATGGGAGAGTATATTTGAGGACAACAATGGCTAAGTGGGTCAAAGAAGCAGCACTGGGCATAGAAGGGTTGTGTCGTGATGCATCACAACATAGACCTCAGCTGGTTGAGGAGTTCTGGCCCCTGGTGCTTCCCAACTGAGACAAAGGGGCCAGTCCTTAGTGTCCCCTCAACTATTAGTCTTTGGTTGCAGCCTGCCTCCTGGGAGGGGGGCACGACCTTTGGAAAGGCCACTCTCATTAGCTGAGGCCAACTCTTGGAGAAAGCATCACCAGTGAGCCATCAGTGGCACACTTCCCACAGCTGGGGGACTCGATGTCTCAGCCCTGAAGAAGGCCATCTAGCAGTGCACCACAGTACCCACTACAGAGACAAATGTAGGATCTGTTCTCATGGTTACTATTGGAGTTTTCTCTTACTAGATATATGATCTTAGACAAGATACTTAAGTTTTGTCTTCTTAACCCATATTTTGCTCATTCCCAAATTGGGGATAATAACAGAAGCAAGTAAAGTTATAATAAAGACTAAAGGAAATAATAGTTGTGAAGCAGCTAGCAGAGTGCCTGACACATAATGGGCTCTCTTTAAATGTGCATTTTGCCTTCTGCTCTTATTAAGTGATAATCCTTTTTTTCATGTCTAGGGATAGTTTCAAGAAAGGAAGATCTAACAAACATCAGATTGTCCTTGAGGTTAGTCCACAGATGAAAATATTTTCCTGTTGTAAACTGCCTTCTTTTTTGAGGAGTGCTAATGTTTTGGATCTAGGTTGTACTTTCTGCCTTCTGAAGGATGTCACTCCTGTCAGAAAAAAACATGCTGAAATGATGTAACCAACCACCTCTTCTTCACATCATCCCAGGCACTAGGACCACTGAACAGGAACTGATAATATGTTAGGGCCTGAGGTAGGATGTGTCCTCTAGAAAGGCCTTTTCTGACCTAGGTATACATTAATTTGAGAGGCCATCACGAAGCACCCTGCCAGATTCCTCTGACATCAGTTTATTAAGATGCACAGGGTTTGGAAGGGATAGAGGGGAGGTAGACAGAAGCCCTTAGTTACTTTGCCAAATCCCATTTTAAATATGAAACCAAGCCAAAAACAGATAGTGTATAGTTCCTAACACTGTTTTCCCATTGGAAGGTGTTAACATTATTGCTATTGTTTTATCCTTATTGATTGGCAACGACAAGTTAGTTTCTGTAATGGGTATGGAGGGGAAAGAGTTTTTGCCAAAAGGAATTACATTCTAAGAAAGATCAAAGTGTGGGTGTTTCATCTGATACATGTTTCCTCTCTGCTTGGATACCGGGCCTCATGGCCTGTTTTGAAATTCCGATGTGCATGTCAAATAGTCAGGGTTTGTTCCTCACTCCTGCTTTGTTCCTCACTCCTGCTTCTCCCCTCCATCCCTCCCTCCTTGCCCACAGACAGAGGCTTCCTTGCGGCTTCTCCTCTGCTCAGTGTCAGCTAGTCGGATGTAACTCTCACAGCAGGCCAAAGAAGGACATGCGATGTCATAAAACCAAATCCTGTTGGTAAATATTTTGATTTCAGAAAAGCTGAAAAACAATTGTTATTTTGGAAGCTGAAGGGCCAAGTCCCGGAAGGAAATTCCTGAAAAGGGACCTGGCCCTGGCACTGACAATCTCTTCAGCTGGGAGATATTTTTATCTTTGAATATGGAGCAGGAACATTATTTTCTCCAAACATCAGAATGAAACTGAATCCTTACCCAGCCCACCAGCAATTTATAATAGAATAGAAGAAAATTACTTGAGCCCTAACCATGGAGAAGTTAAAACCATATCAATAAAATAAACTAAAAAGACCCAAACAAACAAAAACCACTTTTCATTCCACTGTGTGAGCTAAACAATCTCATCCCTCAGGGTGTATTGGTTTTTATTTTAGTTTATTTACATTTAAGCATCCATTTTGCCTCTCTTTAAAGAAGTCTGAGGTGTCTTAGGGATGGAAGTTTAGTTTTTCTAGGTTATTTATATTAGCAGTTTCCATCGTGTCATCTTGATGATTATCTAACACATCAGATACATTTTTTTCAATATGTAAGAAGTCCCTGAGAATATTATTGAATTAAAACTCTATTCATTTTAGGCCTTTAGTTTTGCTAAAAAGAGATACCTAATGGCCTCGTAACTGATTTATACCTGACACTTTGTCAAAATTTAATGGACTGTGTTTCTGTAGCACAAACATCAAAGTAAACCAAATCTTGAACTGAATTACAGAGTTCCTGGGGTCTTTGAATGCTCACAAGACTATGGGGAAAGGGGACCCTGGATGGCTCAGTGGGTTAAAGCCTCTACCTTCGGCTCAGGTCATGATCTCAAGGTCCTAGGATCAAGCCCCCCACTGGGCTCTCTGCTCAGCGGGGAGCCTGCCTCTCCCCCTCTCTCTCTGCCTGCCTCTCTGCCTACTTGTGGTCTCTCTCTCTCTCTCTCTAATAAATGAATAAAATCTAAAAAAAAAAAAAAAAAAGACTATGGGGAAAGAACAGGATAGAAGTGTAAGGGAGGGACTTGGAGGTGAACTGACACCTTCTAAGGATCTCTCAAGATTACCCGGGAGCCTCTCATTTACCAGACCCTCACCTCTTACTTGCCTTGCATTGCCACAACCTACCAACTCAGCTGGACTTGCTGGGGTCAGCAGGCTGCTGCCTTGTGAATGCTAAGTCCTCCTCCTCAGCTGCCTCTCGTGTCCAGAGTTTCTGTCTCTGCCCACGACTTCCAGACTTAGATAAACAGTATACCACAGCCCACTACACATACCATACTACTACATATCTACATACCAGGCACCACCAAGATGGTGGCAACCAGAAGCAGTGGGAGGGGGGGAGGGGTGGCACCCCACGAGGCAAACTTCAATCAGTGAGAAAGGGAAATAGGTAGGGGCCGCCTAATGAATTCCCTCTTCTTCATACCCATGGACTGCTCTGAGCCTCATTTCTTAACATAGCCTATCTGCAGAAGTTCCTACTGGATATGCCTGCTATGTGACCAGCTACGTCTCTTTACCATTATGGATTGAGTATCCAAAGCAATGGCCAGTGCAATATTGCTTCCTCTTCTTTCCTTTCCTCCCTTGCTTCATCCCCTCTCTATCTGACTTCTCAAGCAAAGGCTCACCAGTTAGTTAACACTTGCCTCAGGATCTAGTGCTAGGGAGTGGGAGCTAAAACAGGAGCACAGCATGAAGTCTTCTGAGAAACTAGTCTTTTCAACAACCTTTGTGGACTATTGTCTGAAACTTAGAAAACCGGCTCTCAAGCAAGAAATCTCTCTGAGGATTTGGGGAACTGGGAATGCTAGTCCCCGTTGAAGATCCTGGTGGCAGAGCATGGCACAATACACAGCTCTGAGAGCAAGGTAAGGGAGGTCTCTCTACTTCCCCAGAGCAGTGATTCTGCAGGACAGTGTGGGCACCACTGGGGACTAAGGGACCACTGGGTGGCAACACCAGTAGTAGGTAATAGCCCAACCCTAGTGGCACGATGAAGAATCTCCATAGGAAGATCACTAAAGAGAAATAGAGAAGGAGAGAGTATGGTGGGTGGTACACAGTAGTTTGAGAGAACTTGTTCAGAAGAACCTGTGAAGTCCCTCTTAGATGTTTTAGAACCCTTAGGAAATTCGGGAAAGGGGCTGATTGAGGGAAGAGTTAAAGGTTCTGCCATACAAGTTGGACCAAATCCAACTTTTATAATGCAGTTGTTGGGTTAGGATGCCGAATTGCATTCTACATGAGCTAGCCACACTGTGACACGTATGTGCTATATACCCTTGCCATATTTGTGTGACAACCATAAGGACCATTACTAATGGGATATATCACGATTAGCTTGACTTTATTACCTGTTTTCCTACATCCTAAGCCCAGTCATCAACCCAGGAGATGCTTCATTTTTGTAAGAAATGATCATGCGACACCAGCATCAAACTTGCTTTTTTTTTTTTATTTCAGCATCAAACTTTCTTAAACAGGATTTTCCAACTATATACTCAAAGTCAAATTCCTCTCAGATAATAGCTCTGGGGAAGGTGAGATAAAAAACTGCACATTCGAAAAGATGTGTTCTAGGAGTATGGCTCCTTAGTATAACCTTGCTACTTACAATGAAAGGCAACTTCCAGATACTCTCAAACTATGCTTAAGAAATTTTTAGTAATTATTAAGCTCAAGAAAAAAGTGACTTCAGGGAAGAGCAGACAATATGACAGCTAAGTAAGAATGAGAGCAGAACAAATGACTTCTTCCCTTAAATCTTAAGTTATCTTTGTCATAATTTTTAAATCCAGGAACAACTGAGGGGCCCGCCAGTTGGCCAGCACCAAGTATCTATCTAGCAAGGGAATCAGTATGACACAATTGCCATCACATCCATATGCCCCACAACCTAGCCAAGATAGTGCAAGAGTCCACACTAGCTATATTCATCTAATTCCTATTTTGGAATCTTACGATGTTCTTTTCCTCCCAACTCTTTGAGAAGTTAGAGGGATCACTATTGTTTTAATTTTAAAATAAAATAATGAATCAAAACAATAAAATGTCAGAATTATTACATATGGCACAAGGTTTAAGGTTCAAAATCTTGTCAGTAGATCTATTACCGTTGCTTTATTCTAGTATATATTCAACTGTGATAGGTTTGTACGTACGCTATTATGTGTATACAAAAGTAATAAATGGATATTGTTCATTGCTGTTCATTACTGCCTCTCCTCTCATACATCTCCTCCCCACCTGTCACTATACCTTCGTTTATTCAACCCAGGAATCAAATTTTGGTTGATTTTCATTGATGTATTTCTAGTATTATAGCATCTGACGTATGGTAGGTATTCAAGAAAGGTATGCTCAAGGAATGAAATTTATGAAAGGAGGTTAGTGTAGTAGATTAAATCTCTTGAAACCATTTCCTATTCTGAAAAATCTAGACAGGTTTTACTCTTAGGCTGTGCAATAAGCTATATGAAGCACATAATTTTGAGACCTAACATTTATTCCTTTTTGTTCTTTTACTCTGAAGAGTATATTTCAGTTAATCGGGCAAGTTAAGAGACCACATGTATAACCATATGAACAGGAGCAATTATGTAAGTTTTCATAGAAAAAATACACACAGCTTTGTGTGTGTGTGTGTGTGTGTGTGTGTAATAGGACATTCTCTTCCTCATCATCAATATGATTATCCCCACCTTTGTCATCCACTGCAAGCTAACAAACATCACAGAGGAAGCAAAGGTAGCGCCAAGAAGGAAGTCTCAGGAGAGAGTATGGTGTACTTGGAAAAAAAGCACTGTGTTGAGAATCAGGAGATGGAGTCTTTGATAAATTACTTAACCTCTTGATCCTCTACTTCTTCAGCTATAAAATAGAAGTAATAGTAATAATAATGCCTTTGTCAACCTTAACTGGTCATGAGGAATATCCAGTGAAATCAGTACTTGAGAACTCTGAAGTTCTATATAGCTATAAAATGTTATTTTATTCACATAGCATCTACTGAGGAGGTAATGGGGATGACATGAATTCACATCCTGAGCCCCCTAACAAGAACTGTATGATCTTGGCTGGGCTATTTTTCTGAATCTCGGTTCTTCATCTTAAAATGTGGCCAATCGTCCTTATTAGAATAGACATAACGATAAAAGACCATCACATTGCAAGATGCAGCACTTGAATATCTTGTTCATGTAAGTTTGATTTATAATGTGACCATTTTAAACAAACAGACATTTGTGGAATATTTCAACTCAAGAGTTTGACAAATTGAAGCCTTCCATTTATTTACTAAAGTAGGTGACAAAACATGGACGCACTATATAAAATACTTAATGCAAACTAAATTAACTCCCTGAAGATGAAGCCATAATCTTTCTCCTGACTGGTGGTTAGACCCAGGAGAATCCAAGAAATATCAAGCAATTAGCAGCACCTTGGTCACTTGATGCTTATAAAAAGAATAATTGTTTTCCATCAGATCTTAGTAACTAACCAGAGCAAAGTTGATATGGAATATTAAAAGAGCATATGTCAACTGAAACAATGAATCACTTGTGACGAGTGACAAATGTTTACAAATGGCAGAGGGTATCATAAGAGCCAACAATTTAAATCAAGTTTTAAAAATAGATGAAAGACTGGAAACAGTGGCATATACAATTTGTCCCCCCCCGCCCCCAAGACTGCTGGATTCGGTGGGCAGAAAGTGTCAAGCCTACTTGACTGGTTTACGAAATTTGCAAAAGGGCAAGATTACCCTGGTGTCTTTTTCTGTGTCATTTTCTGTCTCTGATGGAACTTGAAGAAAGGCATTTGCTAAAGGAAATACAGCAGGGACTCAAAGGTAAGACCACTTTTCATGAGATAGCAATAAAGAATAACACATCCATGAAGAAATGAAGGGCAAAACCCAAGGTGTAATAAGAAAACAACCTTAAAGATTTCCCACGGATAAACAAGAGTGACCTGAAAAGATGGGTGACCAGACTCTCCCGAACTGGAAGGTTTAAAGGTCGAAGAGTAAGAAAAGGAGAAAGATGAGGCACATGCATGTGGTCATGGAGACCGCCCAGCCCTGAGCAGGAGAGCGGAGCTCTAGCTGCCATGGGACAGCTGATGCCAGCTCTGACACACTGTGCTGAAATCTAGGACTTCATTCCTTGCTGCCTGATGAAAACCTCTCTAGTACTCACCATCAGATTCTGTCTGACTCCAGCTTCCTTGCTAAGATCTATGTAGTCACCGGTGTCCAGTGCTCTGGATTTCTGCCATTCTGGACTCTTCTATTCTCTTTGGGGGCTGATTGTAACATTTCTTTTTTTAATCCATATTGCTTTCTACTTTTCTGGTTAGGAAAACATGAATAGAAGAGAAACAAGAGTGGTGGTGGTTGGGTGAAGAGTGGTGAAGTGCTTTAGACCTGCTTGTAATCACAGGTGCCTCATAGGACTGATTTATGTTTGGCCAACTTAGAAAATATTTTTACCAAAGCAATCCAGTCCTAATTCATTGAGCTATATAGTCTTTCACCCTCAATCTGATGTAAACTACTAACATGATGTAAGCTCTGAAGTGCACACACTGCCCAAGGCAAGGATTTAAAGTGAGAGTCAAGTTCGTCATCTTTTACAAAGTATACTTTCTCACCCCTCACTTCTCCAGTTACCAAATCATTTCCAACCTGTCTGGACCTTCTGGGGCTCGGGCATAAATCAGGAGGAATGTGGTTGGAAATGGCTTCCTTTTCTTCAAAGCAACATGCACCCAACTCAATGGAGCATTAGAAATCCATAATGATGCATGTGGTTTCCATTATGCCAAGGGAAAGCCTGTCCCGACTGCTCCAAACTGTCTCTCCTGTCTACAACATCAGAGTCCACGTTGATTAAAAAAATTATGGAAAAGTCCCTGGGTTACAATCAAGAAGGGATCTTCTAGGATCTCAGACCTAGTTTCTCATTCTGATAGAAGAGGCCGATGTATGGTGGTTTGGCATGGTCTCTGAAGAAGAGACTCTGTTATGAGATTTCTGGACTTTAAATACCACTATCCTTGTGGGATTTTAGAACTCCTCTGAGGTTGTTCCCAGCCTGAGCCAGAATGATCACGAGAGGCCTGGGAACAAACATAAAACATGCAGCCTTGAGGCAACACCAGTATGTTCGCAGCTTTTTTTTTCTTCTTCTATTTTTCTTTTTATCTCTCCCCTCGATCTTCTTTCCTTCCTCCATTCCTCCCTCCCCCCTCCTTCCCTTACATCCTCCTTTCCTTCTTTAATACCTTTCTTATTGGCAGTTTGGCTTTATTTTTTAGTTTTATGGAATGAATCTCAGCATGCTGGGCTGGTGAAAAAAAGGTTAAGAAATGTACATATTTGTCAGATGCCTTTTTCTAGCTCCCTTGTTTTTTTTCTAAGATGATGATGATGATGATGATGATGATTTTTTTTTATTCCGCTACTACATCCATCTGTGGGGAGTAGCACTGAAGATTAGAGACAACTGGGTTAATCACCAGGATGAATGGATCTTCATGTGCCATTGAGAGTTATCTAGTACACAGGGAGCCCAACGACTTAGGAGAAAACACTCATCAAAGCTCCTCACCGTGAGTATACCAAAAGATATTTGCATAAGCCCCATCCTCCAAAAATTACAGCTAGTGGAGAAAACAAAAGAAAAGTCAGTTTACTACACACTGAATGTTCATAAGCATTAATTGAGCTTACTGCTTATGATTTGAGTTAATTAGCATTTAATTAGCGATTGAGTTAATAAGCATTAATTGAGCACCTACTCTGTGCTAGGAACTCTTCTAGGTGCCAAAGATAAAGCAGGGTACAAGAGACAAAGCTCTGACTTACTTCATAGAGTAAGGTACTAAGGGTTTTGTATACGTGCCTTTATTTGATATTACGAAGAACTCTGTAAGCTGGATATTACGATTTCCAGTTTACCTATGAGAAAATGAAACTTCAGAGAGGTTAAATTACTACAGTTTGTTAGGGACAGAGCCTCAATCTCAATCTCCAACCAAGCCCATCTGATTCCAGCTTCTCTATTTTCGATTATCCTCCATGGCCTTCAGAGACCAATGAAATCATGAGCGATCTCACAAGGCAAGGTAGTCTAGGCTGAGTACCAGCTGAGAGGAATCCAGGTAAGAGCAATCTGGCAAAGGCTAGAGCAGCCCATGAGAGTCTCCTGGAGGCACCCAGGCTGAAGGACAGAAAGAGCTTAGACAAGGAAGAAAGGGAAACAGCACACGAAAGCTCAGAGGCACATGGGTGCGTGGTCAATTAGGGACAGAGTGAAAATGGCTAAAATGAAATGCAAGATTCTTATAGGACAGAACTGGGAGCCAGAGCCTTGGCACTCCTCGGCATGCCCGAGTTGGTACTGTGTCTTAGGACACTGGAGAATGTGGAGGTTGGACCTAGAAACCATGAGAGTATACCTCCCCCCCGCTCTATGATCGCTGACAATTGTTCTACCTTTGCAAAGTTTTCATTCCCTTGTTAGTAAGAGAGGACATGTTTTTAGGTGACTTCAAGAATGACCCACTAATAGAAACATTGGTAAATTGCTGGATAAAAAGGCTAGCATATTATTACATTGCCACCCTGGATGTATTTTTAAATACCCACTCAGATTCTTCTTGGGGCTGGCTTGGTGTGCATACAACTGGATACGAGTTTTTAGCCAATAAAACTGGTTGAAGAATGTGAAAAATTTATCTACTACATGAAGTCATTGTTTCATATTTGTCTGAAGCTCCCAGTGGACTCTGAACACCAGATTTTTGTTCCCTCTGCTTTCCACATTGCTCTTTCCCATGAGGAGATTCTTTTGATATCAGCATGGGGTATGTGGAATTCTTTGGGGGTGAAAGGTGTTCTTTCTATTATAGTAGCTTTTTATTTAACCAGTTCATTTCCATGTAAAAGCTGCTATTAATGCAATAAAATTAGAAGGGGCGTACCAGATTTGTTTTTTAATTTTCCTCTGGTGGGGCAGTGTTGCTGAGCAAATTTGTTGAGCAGCTGCAATTGCTAAGGTCATACCAACACTGAAAAAAGAAGGTTCTGACATCAACATACCCAAAGGTCTGAATAATTCTGGGCTGCCTCCAATTTCGAGATCCATTTCTCTGGGCTGTTCATTTCTTCTTTCTTTCTCCCACACCGGTTTCTGGCTTTTCCCCTTTTCCTAATGAACCCAATTTTATGTGAATGTTTTAATTTTGCCTGCTATAATGCAAACAGTTCCTATGGTATAACCTTTAGGTCACTTCTATCAAGTATTATTTGCTTGGTCTGTTCAGTGGGGGAAAAATCACTTTCTTCTGCCTAGACCTTGTGTAATTGCATGAATTCTCTGATTTAGTTGGCTCTGCAAATCTATTCCAAGGTGCATTGACTGCAAGGATGGAAGGGAACTCATTATACATTCCCTGCTGAAATGGTGACCTGCAAATAATGATGGGGAAATCAAGCTTGATCGCTGTGCTTTCTCTTTAGTCTAATTTCTGCTGAACTTTGGACTGTAACTTGTTTTTTGGCTGGAGAGCCCCAGGACATACTGGAGTCTGACCAAGGGGGTGCCGAGACCTGGATTTTCACACCATGAAGCTGGTAACAGTTTTGACTTCAATGCCTTGAAAAGTAGGTGATTTCAATTGCCCTGTTTCCTTTCAGGGGAAAATGCTTTCTTTGCACCTAAACAATCTTCCGGTGCTTTTGACTGACAAGCATATTGTTATGATTATGACTGGACTTCTTGACTCCTGCAGGGATAGCATTTAAAACTGCCTGAGACTGGCACAAATCAAAATATTCATCAACTTAAACTATGTCAGCTAAAATGGAAAAGCCAAAATTGTAGTGTTTTATATCATGTCAGAAGTCCATGAACACAGTGCAAAACTGCTTAACTCTTTCCCTGCCTAAAGAAAATCGCAGCCCGTAAAAGAAGTTATCTGGATATATTTTGAAAATTTTACCTACCATATAAATTCCCTATTATTCTCCCTTAAAGTATCCATTGATTTGGGGAGCTTATTGATTTAATTAACTTTCTTTCATTCCCATTCACTGATTCATTTGATCTTTCAATGGATACATTTGAGTGTCTATGATGTGCAGGGCACTCTGTTTGCCTTTGTGGGGAAGGGAAATTAAGTTCTTGCCCACAGGTTGCTGGTGGTCCATTAGAAAAGAGAGCTGTATCCATAAATAGCTATAAAATAAGCAGTACGGTAAGTGCCCCACGATAGGTACAGGTAAGCTGCCAACATAGTTTAATGAGGATGAAATCATCTCCATGTAGGACGAGGTAGACTAGAGATCCAAGGGATTGCTGCTCAACTTCCACTTTCTCAAGAATTTTCCTCTCCTCCATTGGTGGTGCACGGTCCACAGCCCTTTTGTAAAATGGGATTCAGCTCCTCCCTCAGGTACAGGTGCTGGATCATTGATCACACTGACCTGACCAGTAACCCTTCCACAGCAATTCAGGTAGCAGAGCAAGAGATTTCTGTCTCACCATAGCAGCAGGAGGTAGAATTTAGACCCTATCTACAGAGAGGCCAGTAAGTGTAGAGTGAACAAAACCAACATGCAAAGAAGAGCAGAAATCAAAGAAAGCATGGCTCCGGTGGGAATTCAGGTCTTCGTTGCCTTGGTAAAAGACGTGATTACATTTCTGTCTCTGCATCCAGTCCTCCCTACCCCCTCTCCCAACACCTGCATTTCATTTTCAGAGAGACAGTGGGCAAGAGTGAGTTGATTTCTATTACTCACATCCCAAAGAACCCTATCCAATGCAGAAGGCTTTGTAAGAAAGGAGAAGGATGGGTTTGTCTCCCCTTAACAGAGTAAGAAAGAGAATGGAAATCCTAGTGTTGCAGGATCATATTTTGATGTATTAACAAATGTGTTTTTCCCTGTGATTTCCTGTTACCCTTGACCCTCCCCCATCCGGGCAGCTAGACCATGAGTCATTCCTTGCCTCTAGGGAGGGTTGTCACAGCAGAACCAGAGAACAAAAGAGACAAATTCTTGGCTTTTGAGTTTAAAAGGCTGAGCTTCAGGCCTCAGACAAAAAAGATTTGGAAGAATATTTGATCAAATTGAGCCAATTTTTTCCTGCCCACGTAAAATAAAAATTCCCCTGGCTGGAAGACAAGAGCCTCTTCTAAGGCAGAGCAAGAGGGTTGAATGCTATTGAGTCCCTGAAAGTAGTTTCTGCACCCTCCCCTTGCCTCCTCCACAGACTGTATCCTAGCAGGAAGGTGGGGTTTTCAGGTTCTAAGAACAAGAAGACCTGTGCCTTCTTTCCAGGTTAGAATCCAAAAGATGGCAAATGTCAGAGAGATCCCAGCATTGTGCCAGAGAAGTGCGCACCCGGCATTGTGCCAGAGAAGCTGTGGGGCACTTCTAAAGCAAAAGGGGATGGGTTTTTCAGAGTTTTCCATGGTCCCAGAGTGGTAAAGGAAGTAAGCCTAATATTTTCTGTGGCCCCCAGAGACATGTAGAAGGAGTTGAGAGAAAGCCATCCCCGGAGGTCTCCCACAGTCTGGTCTAAGGGATGTTGAAGATGTAATCTATAAGAGTATGAGGGACCACTGGTACCATATACACCTTAGAGGATGCCAACCTGGACAGATAATCGTCAAGAACCAAATCCTGCGGGGTACCTGGGTGGTTAAGCACCTGACTCTTGGTTTCAGCCCAGGTCCTGATCTCCAAGTCATGAGATCCAGCCCCGAGTTGGGCTCCACACTCAGCATAGAGTCTGCTTGAGATTCTCTCTCTCTCTCCTTCTGCTCTTCCCACTCATGCTTTCTTTCTCAAATAAATAAATCTTAAAAAAAAAAAAAAAAGAAAGAAAAAGAAAGGTTAAAAAAAAAAAAAAAGAACCAGATGCTGAGACATGTCAGGGCAATTTGGAGAAAGCAGCTCAGCCTCCCTTCAGGTAGCAATTTGAGCTTGACCCACAACTCTCTGTGCTCTGCACTAATACTTCCCCCTAATGGATGTTCTGATCGGATGATGTAGGCATCACTTAGATATGGCATATACCTCCCTAGATGGGACAGAGTTTCTGCTAATCCCCCTAATAAGGGTGGGTGGCCTCCTTTACGGCCAGCTTGAATTTTGTTGCGTATACAAATACAATAGCTCCTGACCCAATCTCCCGAGCCATATCCATTATCTATTGCTGCATAAAAAACTACCCCCAAAATTATTCTCCTAAAACAATAACCATTTTATTTTTTTCTGATTCTGTGGATAGAAGAGCAAAAGAACTAATTCCCCATCAGATTCTAGTCAAAATTGCCGACATAGAATCGTAGAAAATAAGATAGTTAAGTCCCTATTTTCTCTCAAAGTCTCACTTTTGAGGCATGATTTATATAGAGTGAAATTTACCCTTTTGAGATGCATAGTTTTATGTAAGCCATACCTGAGTGAGATGATATTTAGATGAGACTTTGGACTTCAGACCTCAGATGCTAGAATGGGTTAAGATTTTTGGAGCCGTAGGATAAAATTTGTTACAGCAGCATATTACTTCTTGCTACCAAAATTGGTGTTAGCTCAGGCTGCCATAACAAAATGCCATAGGCTCGATGGCCTAAACACCAGAAATATATTTCTCATAGTTCCAGAGGCTGGAAAATCAAGATCGAGTTTCTATCAGATTTGGTTTCTGGTGAGAGTTCTCTTCCTGGCTTGCAGATGGTCACCTTCTCACTGTGTGCATGAAAGACAGAATGAGAGAGAGTGAGAGAGAGAGACAGACAGAGAGAGCCTGTACAAGCTCTCTGTTGCTTCTCATGGGGACACTAATCCTATAGGATCAGGGTCTCACCCTTATGACCTCATTTAACCTTACTTATAAGTAAGCCCTATCTCCAAATACAGTCACAATGGAGGTTAACGTTTCAACATACATATTTTGGGACACAATTCAGTCCACAGTAGAAGCACTGGGTCACATCTCCCTGACATACACAAAATCAAGAGAAGTTTTCATAAAAAAAATAACTATAAACGTGGCTTTGGAATTATGAGTGAGCTCCACTAAAGTCAAAGAGAATCAACAAAGTTTGAAGAGAGTTAAATTGACAACATCACTACCAGTTTGAACTAAAAGAGACCGAGATTTTCCAAAATGAAAAGAAGCCTCTGGACCCTCTAGTTTCTATGGACAGGAAGCAGGCTGATAAAGTTTTTCAGTTGCAAACATGGGTCATTTCTTATGGAAAAGCAAAGATATCGCCAAGTACAGAGCCAAGAATTGTGGAAAACACTGAACTGGGGAGCCATTCCCTGAGATGAGAACTAGGCCCTTAATTACACTCCCCAGAAGAGGGACACATGAGAGCACACCCCAGGCTAGATTTCAGGATGCCTTCTCTCTGCCTGGTGCTGCTCCTCTTCTTTTTAAAAGGGAACGTCCGCTGAAGCTATCCTGTCCTGTCTCACACTACGTGTTGAGGTGTGGGGAAAACAAGTGACTTTTCATTTTAGCTCACAGGTCTTTAAATTAAGAGGAGCCACACCGAAGGGGCTATACCCGAGGAGGTTCATTCACATAAGGGCTTGATCAGATGCTTAGATCGTGGACTGCATGCCTGAAACCTAATGGGATGAGACTTTTGGGGGAGGAGGTAATACATTTTGTGTGGGAAATAAATGTGAATTGTTGTAGCAAGTGGGGGCAGACTGTGGTAAATTATTTGAGCAGATGACCACCACAATTCCTCCCATTCCTAGATGACTGTTCCTTTGCAATTGTGAGTCTCCTACTCCTCCCATCAAGATGTGAAGTCCACTTCCCCACCACTGGAATCTGGGCTGGTGTTGGGACTTCCTTTGATCAGCAGAATGCAGCAGAAGTGATATATGGGACTGTAGCTCGTCTTGCCATCTTGAAACCCTAGGACCTCCATGAAGAGAAGTTCAAGCTAGCCCTCTTGCAGATAAGAGACTAACTGGAGAAAAAGGCCCAGGTGACAGGCATCACCAACTTGCCAGAATGAGTGGGGCTCTCCTAGACCATGTAGCCCCAGGGAAGCCACCAAATTACTGTAACCACATAAGAGATCCCAGCAGTATCAGCAAACTGCCCAGCCTAGACCAAATGATTAACCCATAGAATCATGAACAACAAAGTGGTTGCTGTTTGAAGACAGTTATGGGATGGTTTACCATGCGGCCATGTATGTGGCTAGAATGGCAGACGTGGTTTCACTTCAACTACATGTTGCATTAGCAATAGGAAGTTGGGGGAGGCCAGCCTAGGGTAATTTTCCTCAAATGGAGATTAAAACGCCATGGGCAATAAAGGCTCCAGGGACTCATTTCTCAGTTCACGGAGTGGAGTATGACTGCAGGATCTCCTCCAGGCAGCTCGCTCCACCTCCATTCTCACATCTGCTCTCTGATGCTTGAAATTCCTTTAGCTGGGGGTTAAGATTTCCAATACACAAGCTAAAATACATTGCTTTAATGTATTTCATTGTATTAAAAGAGGACACTCAAGAAAAGTAACCTGCTTAGTTTCCCGAAGACATACTTATTGTCTACGTCTGTTGGGGCAGCTGTTAACAGAATAGTACAGAGCAGGCAACTTAAAAACAAAAGAGGTTTATTTCTCATTGTCTGGAGGCTAGAAAGTCCAAGACCGAGGTGCTGGCAGATTTGGTATCGGGTGAGACCCTGTTTCCTGGTTCACAGACGAATGCCTTCTTGCTGGGTCCTCACACAGTGGAAGGAGCAAGGGAACATTCTGGGGTCTCTTTGATAAGGGCACTAATCCCAATCAAGGGGCTCTGCTCTCCTGACCTAATCACCTCCCCAAAGTCCCACCTCCTGATACTATCACATGGCAGTTAGGTTTCAGTGTATGAATTTTGGACGGATGCAAACATTCAGTCTATAGCACTGTCTTCGGTTCTTAAGAGCAGGTTTGGGGGGAGGGTGAGAGCACTGGTCGCCTAGGCTATCTAAGTTAAACCACTGTTTGGCCAGAATTCTGTCCAGGGTACAATCTTAGCCTGTGCCGTGGGAGACATGAAGAACCACAAAAATTCTCGTTCTCTGAGGCTGGTTCAGAGGATTTTTAAAGATCTTCTGAAGTGACGAATAAGAATCACAGAAACATGGAGAGGAATCTGGCAATCAGACAACTGACTCTATCGGCTTTTCAGGGCACCTGTCAGTCTGGAAAATTTTCATCCCACCGTGCTTAGTGGGGATCTTGCTTCTCATCCAGGTGAAAGGCCTGCCTCTACCATAGTGTGGGGTTGCCCACTGGCTCTGGAGGTTCTCCCTGTATTCCACCAGCAGCACAGCGGTAAGGAAAGCTCAGGCTAGAAGAGCAGCGATGTTTCTGGACCTCTGTGATGCTGGGGTTATGTCTATTGGTGGTTTCTGAGGGAAATGCACGGGAGGTAAATAAGACAAAATATTGCAAATGACTCTGGGTGGTTGCTTCAGCTATCTTGCAGTTATAAAAGCCAGGTCTAAGTTCCTGCAATTAAAATTCTACCAGACTGTAGTGGCATATATATGGCTGTGCAGTTCCAAGTCTGTATCATTTTAATGGCCTGGTCTTTTTTGGCTGAGAAAAATGAGAAGATGGACAATTCTGCAGGGTTTTAATGTAAGTGAAGGCTCTGGTGTAAATTCAGAGCTTCTGGGTGCTGGATACAACTAACGGCCACATGTACTGTACACATGGATGTATTGCCCAACAACTGGAATAATAGCTCATGAAATGACTCTTCAAACTCCAATTATTCATTTCCTTCTCCTTCTCCCTCTAACAGTGTGATGCTATACATTGCAGGGTTATTATTTCACTCATCACATGAACCTTTGGCCTAGTGACTTATCCCTTGAGGCATGCTATAATCACTGAGAAATGTGTTCCCTGTCACGTCTTATTGCTTAATTATGGCTCTATTTTAGGCTCCTAGAGTCATTTGGCTTGGAAAGACCTCTCTTCTATGTGATCTTGGAACACATATCCACATTGAGTTATCCTTGAGTTCACACGAGTCTGTTCTATTTCCACCTCGTTCTGGCTTGGGCAATAATTATCGCTCCTTGATTCGGCAACACCTTGAGTTATTGTAATGAGCTCTGCTATTTATGCTACTCTCCACATAAAACACTATCAACCCTCTGTCAGAAAGGCATGTATTTATGTTTTCTAACACTTGGGGGTTTTTTGCACTGATAAATTCCAGTGGCCCCCTCTTCTAAATCATGCAAAAACCTCTTTTTCTCAATACTCTTACCATAATTTTTTTAAACTCAGAATGTGTACATGTTGTCTACCAGAGGCTTTTTGTTGTTTTAGTTGTGCGTTGTGTGTTGTTTAGTTTTATTTCAGCAGTAAATTGAGCAAGAGTTTAGTTGCTCCTTACTGCTGAAGGCAAACTGAAAGATAGGGCAGGCCTTAGATCCATTCACAGATTGTGGGGGAAAAGATGGACAGAATATTTAAAATTAGAAGTGTTCTAAAAGTTTGGGACTTCTGGATGCAACCATGTTGTTGTATTCCAATCGCTCATTTTTCCTCCCATCAAGAAGACATGTTCTGTAACAGCCTTTGATTGTAAATCTTGGTCCTTCAGGTAGATGATAAGCTTAAGACAAAAGGGGCAGATCATACACCTCTCACATGGCTCTGTCCATATATGTAGCTACATAAAGTGGTTTGATCAATTGCATAAAGAAATAATGTTGCATTTTCAAGACAGCTGTTTGGGATTAGGAGCTTGCAAAAGTAGCTGACATTAAGGTAAAGGCGGATGGAGAATAGTGTCCTGCTTCATCCCTCCAGAGAGTAGTTCAAGTCAGGCCTGGGGTAAATCTATGTTGAGAGGGGGTATAATTACCCTGGTCCAGAGTGGCCCCAGGTCTTGTCTGGCAGACTGAGTTATATCTATCAGGGCCTTTTAAAATGCTGACTTGGCTCCTTAGAAATACAAAACCCAAAACATCATTTATAAAGGTCACTGGGAATGGCCTGGGTCAGAATAACTTGAGTCCGTTTTGTGCCAATGTTTCGGAAGAGGAAGTTGCTGAATACTTAGATAAAGCTCCTTGAGAGTACTATGTTGCTAAATCCAAACAGAGAATGAGAGAGGTTTATAGCTGAGTTTTTACTCTATAATTCAAATGCCAATCTAGCAATAATATATGTTTTAGAAATTCCAATCAGAGATTTCTATCATCTGACTTGGAAGCCAGCTGTGCTCTCGGTGAGTACAAAGATTTACCACCTGCAAGTGCTGTAATTCAGTAGAATTATGCAGAGGTGAAAAGCAAGAAAAACTCTCACTGTATTTTAAATGCAACGAGAACTGTGCTTTAAGAAATTCTCTGAAAAGTATAAAAATGGTTCTATTTAAAGAAAGTAGTAGGAATCAAGGTATCAGAACTCTTAAATTCAGGAATACAAGTTTACCCTTCAGAGTATTTTTTTTAAGACAATGAGTGAAAATTACTACCACTGGTTATCTTTTAAACAGAACAAGTGAGAGAACACAAAGTAGTTAATTCCTAAATTACACATCACCTAATTAAGAGCCCCAATAACTTTATGCTCCAACTATTTGAGAAGTAGAAGCAAGAGAAAAGGAGTTTAACGCCGAAGAGGGACAGCTCTACAAAGTGCTCCAATAAATGCAGGGCAGTAATTTTGAACCAGTAAGTTCCTTCACAGAAAGTAACAATTATTTGTGGATTTGTGAATCCATATATCAGAAGTCTTTCAAATGTGTTTTATGATTTTTAAAAGATAGCAGGGCTATCCTAGCAAAGCCAGTGCATATGGTCCTCATACCAACGAGCTCCCCCTTCTTCATTTGCTCTTATTCCTCCCACACATGGAATACAGCTGCCTTGTACAAAACTGATGCAATATAACTTTGTCACTTATATCATCACCTGAGCACTCAGATACCACCCTGAGAAAGCCAAGCAAAGCAAGTTTTTCAAAATAACGGTATCAGCGAACCTTTTATAGACATATCTGAGAGCATTTCACAGGCACAAACACAATCCCTGAATGGGTTATAAAACAAAATTTTCAGTGGAGGGATGCAGTGAACTTTACGGCCTGATACATGTTTAAGAGATACACCAAGAATTTTAGAAAGGCGATGTTACTAGCACTTTTAAGTTTAAAATAAGCCAGTTGGCCAACATACCCTAAGTGAAAATTGTGGCTCTCAAATTCTTCCTCTGTAAAGTAAGATGATAAAATCAGATGATCTCTGAGGTCCCTTCAAATTCACTTATTTCACGGTTCTCCTTTCTCCGCATACCTTATAAATACTTTGAGAATAAGATTGTAGCTGCCTATATACAGCTGATTTTACAGAAACTCATCCACTGATAAATTGCCCTTAACAGAAGCTCATACAAAAGCAGATGACTGCATCTACCACATGGAGATACGGGCACATGACTACCACGGAGCATGTAAGAACACATACTAAAGTGCTTGAGACTTTTTTAAGAGTAAACAAAAGACCACATTATAGATGTATCAGACTCATTTATTCCTTAGAAAAATAAGACTATTGGACAATGATGCTTTCAGTTTTTATGACTATCATTCATAAATAAAAACACAACTATCTATATAAATGCCTCTGTTTAGATAAGTCAGTAATGGAAAGCTATAATTTTAACTCAAATTACCTAATATAAAAATACACAGCTCATCCACACTGCTAGAATATCCTCAAACTCATTTAAAAATAGGATGTCCCCAACTTTTTCAGCATTATTATATATGCAACATTACATTTGTACTTATTCTCTTTTATAACAGTTCTTTTTTTAAGACTTAAAATGTAGTGTTTGTATTTTTTGGAATTTTTGATAAATAGATCACAATTTAACGTGAATTAACACATTCTGTGACAAACAAACAGTATTTATTTACGCATTTACATATAGCATAATGTGGTGGTCAAGTATTAATGACAGTAATTAACAAACTATTAAAATATTAAGAAAATAATCATTTTAACAATTTTAATGCTTTATAATTTACATCTAACACATATTTACAAACAACTTTAGAAAGTGTATCAATTTTTTGATCGGTTTTCTGTATTAATTTCCCCCTCACTTGTAGAAATGTTTTCATTGTCTAAATTTAATCAATGTGCTGATGAAAGACAATATATTAATAATAAAATTACATGTATTAGTGGTATATTTGTACATGTGTATCAACTAATCAAAACTCAGGTTGTGAATTAAAGCCATTTAAAAGGCAAATTGAAGACAAAAATAACCTTACTTAAACTGTCTGTCATAAACTGCATCTCCCAAGTTGTGTTTTGCAGCTCTAGTCAAGATCCAACAGACAACTCAACATGCTACTTGCGTTAGTTTTTTCTCCTCTTTTTCACTTTTTAATTTGGGTGTCTCTCTGCTGTCTATATAAAACAGGACTCTCATCATCGACACCTCTCCTAGGAGAAGTCAAATGAGTTTGATGAGGTGTTGAGCATTATTTTCCATTTTACTTTTCTGTATTTACCTGGTCCAACAACACTCTTAACCATGTAGTCTTTCTTCCGTCTTTTTTAGGCCATTTGTTTTCACTCCGTCATCAGGGAACTGGCCCTGGATCAAGGTGAACTGTGTGCCTACATATCAAATTATCGTAATTTGAGGGTTTAGAATGTCAGACATGTTATACTAAAACTAAACAGGGATTCAAAAATTAACACCGTTTTAAAGACGCACTTATCCGGCTCATGGCATGATCTCCAACAGAAGTGTACTTTACTGAATCCCGCACTAGCCCAGTGAACAAACGCTGGCACTTTATGTGGTCAGAGCAGCTGGAATGGCCTTTACAGGAGTTTCAATTTCTTGATTTTGGCTTGGATTTTGAAGGGGAAGGCTGTTGGGATTTTCACACTGTTCATCTGCGCTTTGGGAAGCGGCATGTTCTTGATGATTTTTGCTCTCTTTGGCAAATCCTAATGTCACTCTCTCCCCAGAAGGCTGAAATGGCCTCTCCAAATGAACCATCTGTTTCCCTGCTTCGGCTTCTTGTTCGTGCAGCAATCTCTCCACCTCCACCTCAAGCTCCAAAGTCTCCTCGTCAGCTTGTACATCCAGTTGTTGCATCAACTCTTCCAACTTCTTGGCCTTGCGGAGCTCATTTTGCTGTATGATTGTACAGAGGTGTTCAGTGAGTTGCTCTTTAATTTCAGTCTTGCGCTGTAGATCTAGTTTTGCTGTAACATACTCTGCTTCAGCCCTGTCATAGCGCTTCCTGTAGGGACAGGTACAAAGATTGGTCCATTGGTTTTCCACTTAAGAAGATATTCAAAGGAGGGTCTAGAAACAATAATTAAACTCCAGAATTGGGAAGTATAATGAAGTATAATGAAGAAGTATAATGAAGATATGGATACTAATATTTTATGCACACTTGTCCTACACGTCAGACAAACCAGGCTGTTGCTGCTGAAACTTTTACAACATCCACATTTGGACCCTCCTAATGTAACGACATTCTTCTGCATTCATTTCCTCTTCCTGAAGCTGGGCTTGGATGAAAGCAGGCTGAGAGGTTAATTCGGTGGTGAGCTAGCTCTGCTCAGGGAGAGCCCTGATTTGCAGTGTTTGTCAATTTCTGTATTATAATTACTATCACCACCATGGCCAATTTCAGGCTGTTAATGTGACATCACTGATCGCAGAATTGGAAAGAGATCCACAAAATCTGCTCTTGTGAACCAGTGCAACCTAGCTCCAGCACACAACTGGTCAAAATGTATGAGAGGTCAAACAGTAAGAGAAGAAAATCTGCATCTCTTGATTAACAGATTAGAAAAAGGAAGAAGAATTTTGGTGGAGAAGGATAGGGACAGTGGTTGCAAGCTGAATGTAAATGATACTAGCTGAGGCAAGAAGCAAGCATCAAGTAGAACAGAAACATTTCGGGATAGGTTTAGGATGGGTTTCTCAATCTTGGCACTATTAACCACTTGGGACATATCATTCTCTGGTGTGGGGAGCTGTCCTGTACATTGTAGGACGCACAGTAGCATCATGGGCTTTCTCCCACTCCGCTGGTAGCACCCGACACTTGTAATAACCAAAAAATTCTCCAGATGCTACCAAATGTCTCCTCAGGGGCAAAACTGCCCCCAGCTAAGAATCCCTGGGTTAAGCTGTTCTCTCTCCATTCTGCAACAACAGACTACTGTTAGACTTTGATTAGAACATTTTATCTATTTATATAAATTCCAAAGATAGGCAATGCCAATCTTAGAAGTAAGGCAATTCTACTGGGGAAGTCACCCTGCATTGTCTCTTTTCTTTTCCTTTGTATTGACACAAAAAGAAAAATTATCACATGTCGGTTCACTGTCTTTTGTCTTTTCCATATAATTTGTTCCTTTTTTCCTTTTCTTTCTTTCTTTCTGGCCAGGAAAAGAGACTGGCCCACATTTATCAACTAACTGTTCAGTTTAATAACCACTAACAATTGTGAAAGCCATGGTGCCTTACCTGTTATGTTGCCTACATCAACTCAATGGAGTAATTTCTGGTACTATAGTTACAGCAAAACAGAAACAGTTATATCTCCTAACGCAAGATTCTTTGTCTTGAAAAAGAATATAGTGAAAAGATGAAAGGCTTTGATTTTTAGAAAAGCTATGGTTTAAAATCTGCCTTTTCCATTTATTATGTATGTACCTGTTTTGGTTAAGGCCTTTTTTGGATATAAAGAACAGATATCCAGTCAAACTAGCTCAGGTGAAAAATGGGTTTTATTGTAGGATACAAGAGGCAACCTCACAGGCATGTCATCAGAATCAAAAACTACTCTCTTTAATGCTTAGAAACCACAGTTTCTCTCATTTTGGCTTTCCAATCATACTCACGGCCCAATATGGCCACCAGCTGTGGCTCTACATCAAACTCACTCCACTCAATTTCTCACTGTTTCAATTCTGGGCGTGGCGAGGGGAGGGAGGAACCGGGCTGGCCGAGCGTGGCACAGCAGATGGAACAGAGTTCCTAGTGTCCAGCCATGCCACCAGTTCATATTTAGCCTCTGGATTAAATGTTCTGGAGTCGGCAGCCCATCTTTGTCTTAATCAGGTGTGCCTCAGGGTCAGCACCATGAGTATGAAACACACCTAGGCTCCTAAGGAAGAGGCTGGAGAATATACGTGCCATGTCTGAAAATTCTAGTATAGTGATCCTTGGTAGTATCTTCATCTGAGTTTTGGTTTACTTGTGAAATGGTAATGATACTATTACTTCGTAGGAGCATTAAGATTAAACAGTATAAACAGGGCCAGTGTCTCGCCCAGTGCCTGGTAGGCACCCAAGAAACAGAACTTCTCTTTCAGAGCACCAGAATCCAAAAGCGTTGCTAGTGTATCACTAAACACGAAGTGTATCTAAAACTAAAATTACGCAAAGTTTAAGGACTCAGTTTCTATACTTGAAAACTTATTTACATAATGTTCATTTACCATTATTTTTTTTTTTTACTGTCATCTAGAAACTATAAGAATGAGAAAACTAGCTGTTTTTCAATTACTCTCTATGTTAAAAGAACTGCTCCAAAGGAGCTTTGTTGGACATGTGAATCTCTCATTTCCAAACTTGGTAACATATCCTGTTTATGAATGTTCTTGCATCAAGCTTAAGAGCTCTGACAACATTCTCCACAGGTATATGAATACCTTGCTCCTTCCCCCAACTCAAACCTCCTTTCTGTGGTCTGGGGTCTCGCTCAGCCAGCCAGAGTCAGTAAAGATTTACTGACTGGGCTCATGAATGCTGAATTGAAATTAAATTTGCAAATAGGTCCCTAGGTTTCCATTGATCTTTCACCCTGGATAAATCACTGAAGAGTTTGCATTTTGTTTATTTATTTAAAGTTCTTCGGGCCAGAAGCATGCATATATATTCTTGCACAGAGTGATTTATGTTTGAAATACTGATTAATTTCACAAACTGCACTATGAGCCGGAGGGTCAGGTGGATAATACCAAATCAGAATATGATGACATGTTTTGGAACAGAATAATAAGAGCATTATATATAACACAGTAAGATAAATTGAACTGGAAATGTAATCACAGAATTGTTTTGTTATTTTAAAAGGACATCGAGTGATTTAATGAATGCTATTTAAAGGATTCTAGAATCTGTCTCTTGGTTTTGGTATCCTGATATTTTTTAAGAACTCAATCATTAACCCTTGGCATGCTGTTTGGTTCTAATGGTCCACTTTTAGTTTTTTGGTTCCTTTTCTGAGCAGTTCTAACTATTTGTAAGGATCAACATATCAAGGTTTTTATACTAAGAAAGGATAGAATAAAAATACATTTTGCAATCACTATATGGGTCCCTTGGATCCTTTTATACATCTGAGATACATTACAGGATTGATGAGATAGGATATATTGTTCCTATATCTTGAAACATTTTGTCATTTTATCACCCTGGGAATTATTTCCTTATTACTCATCAATTATTCCCATTTATCCAGAAAAAAAATTAATAAGAAAACAAAGAATGATGGAATGACCTAAAGGATGATGCCCCAGTGAAATAAATAATCATTGTTTAGTTTCTTTATTGTGTTGTTCAAAGTATTACATCATCTTTCAAAAAGATCTAAAAAAAAAAAAAGACTAGAAACACCATATCTGTAATCTGTTCTCAGCTTTCACTGAACACAGTTCAGAATTAGTATTTTTCATTTTCTGCCCACAGTGACAAAGTAGAGAAAGTTGACAGGTGAAGACATTTTGCAGCTATGAGACAAATCAAAAGACAAATGTTGTGGTAGGCTAAAAACATGACCATCCACAGATATTCACTTCCTAATCCCCAGAATCTGTGAAAATATTACCGTATATGGCAAAAGATGTGATTAAGTTGAAGATTCTGAAAGGAGTTTATTTTGAATTATCAAGTTGGACCCTAAATACAATCACAGGTACCTTTTTAAGAAAGAGGTAAATGAAATTTTGAAAGAGAAGAGGAGGAAGCAATGGGACTACAGAGGCACAGAACTTAGTGGTGCAGCCACAAGCCAAGGAGTACCTACAGCCATCAGAAACTGGAAGAGGCAAGGAATGGATTCTGCCCTAGAGTCTCTGAAGGAAGATTGACCCTGATAACACGTTGATTTCACACTTCTGCCTTCCAGAAATATAAGAGAATAAATTTCTATTGTTTTAAATCACCCAGTTTGTGCTAATTTGTTATGGCAGCCTTAGGAACCCAATATAAAAGCTGAAACAGACAGTCTAGGTTCTAGATGGTGAAATTGATCACATATGTGAAATCTCAAGAGTACGAGACTTGAGAAAAACATATCCTAGATGAACTTTCTGAATTGATGAATGAAAATATATTTCTGAGGATAAAAAGGAAACGTTATTCTCATAGAGTTAATAATTCCAACAGAAAGAACTCAATCACAGTTTTTATTAAGTACTTGGATCATCTTATGTTGTGAAAGGATGTAACTGCATTTTTTCAGCTTTTTATAATGTTGGGAGTCAAATGTTACTTGACACAAAGAGGTCTGCTATGCTTACATTCTTATTAAATAAAGCTATTTTCCACAATCCCTATTATTTTTACTTCAACAAATTATACATAAAACATGTATGTATGTGTGTATGTGTATGCATATATATGTATACATGTTAATGGGAGCATCTATTAAACATAGATAGTGAACATCGATTATAGTTTTTCCTGGTCCACGAAGGGTCAAAGAAATGTTCTACACATAGCCACTCTGTTTTACAAGCTGGTCTAACGCAGCATATGGCAGCCTGGTAGTCACAGACGGAAGAGCAGCACTAATTCTCTCAATCTGGTTCACTCAAGGTGCTGGTCTCCTTAAAGGGGTCTACTCTAACAATGCTCTACAGAAACCAATTTTAAAGCAAATTCTGGACTATTCATTACCTAGGAAACTTTTGTGGACACTGCACTGTACTAAAAAACTACAATATTATTTTTATTTAAAAAATCAAGGAAATCTCCATAGAGGCTGGCTGCCCTGGGGATTAGCTACCAGCAGAAATGTAAACCACAATATTGTATCACCAATCTCTAATTTCTCAATAACCACAGATATAAATTTAGAAAATGTTGTCTTAATCTTATGCATGAACAAGATATAACGCTGGTCCTAGTCACAATCGTCTATGGCTTCTCTTTGATTTCTCTCAACACCTTAGCTTTTTAAAAATAGCCTCACACATACAATATGGATATTCACATACAACTATGTCAGTATCAGTACCATGAGAAATTGCCATCTTTAGTTTGTTTAAAGAGGTAAAATTTGTTTACTATGTAAAAATCTACTAAAATTTCATTAAACACATTTATATATTATGAGATGCTTTCTTTAACCAGTAATCCAACCTTCTTTGTAGTTCTCTGAAGACTAAAACTATGACATTTCTCATATTATGTTCAATATACAAACGTACCCTTCTCCAGCCTCCTCTAAGACAGAATTAAAATATAATGAGATGATTCCCTGTTAAGGTATCCATAATAATCTGAATTATTCATATAAAGGGCTACAAAGGCATAAGAATGTTCCTCTGGTAAACTTAAGTTACAGAGAATAAAATATGCTAAAAATCTAGGATTAGTTTTATCTTAATAAAATCTTGGTTACCTTCTTAATGACCTTATTAATATCTGGAACCTCCAGTTATCAGCTACTGATGATATTAATTTAAGCAGTTAATTAATAAAGGCAACCCATTAAGTCCAATAGCATATGGTCAAACAACAATTACAAAAATCACAAGGACATCACAAACCTCTTTCTTAATAAACACTGAATTAAAACCCACAATCAAGCATTCCCACTTTATTAAATTGTTAAACAAACATTCTGATGCTGTGGTTTACCCTGGACTAATGAGGCATTCTTATTGATTTCTAGTGTTACAGAGAGAGATGCAAAACTGAGTCATCAACACAGCATTCCCTTGTGAAAAAAGACAAACCAGGATGATTAAAGCAAAGCTGAAAGGACTGAAAACCCTGAAATTGGACCTAATTTTTTGCCCTTTTATCTGTTTGCAAAGTTCATGTAATTCTTTACATGTGTTAGTTCATTTTAAAAATTCTACATGATGAATTTTTCACTAAAAAATGCCAATGGTTGAAACCAAGGAAACACATGATAGCAAACTATCATATACAGAATACAATTGAAAAGAAGAAAAACTTCAAGCTTTCGAAACAGAGTGGTATTTTTTTAAAATACTCATAGGCTTTTAAAAAATAAACTGGATTTTCTTTCTTTGGTGAAAACTGAAATGAGAATTAGGCTAATCTCTAAGGATCATCTCAGACAACCAAGATTTCTTAATAGAAAGAGTATAGACTTGGTGTTAGAGTAACAGAATTTGGGGACAAGTCATTTAGACACTTAGAGTCCCAAACATTACACAGCTGATGGTTTAGCAAGAAAGACTAAAATGTGACAAGAAACACTCTAACAGGAATATGAACAAGGGTGGGGCAAAGTTAAGGAAGACTTCGAGAAGAAGAGATGCTTCATTTAGGACAAAACAATAATAATAGAGCACCTAATGGTATTGTTATGAGACTTCAATGATGACATATCTGAAAGCTCCTAGCTCTGCTAGCAATAAACATTAATTTACTCTGACTCTTGGTTCAGAGTTCTCTCAACTCACCGAGCATATGAATACTCGAGGCTGGCCTGGTCGATCCGGTTCCTGAGGATTCCAATGTCAGCTGACACCATGTCATCTAGAGCCTGTAACTCCTTTTGAATTCGTTTTAGTTTCAAGGTCTCTGCTTGAGTTCTTTTAGATCTAGAAAAATGAGTAGAAAAAAATAAAAACATTTTAAAATCACGTATCTATACACAGTATTAAGTGAAAAAAGCAACCTACCGTATATATAATATGATTTTGATGTATAATTTCTAAAAATTAGAGGAAAAAAACCAGCACAAATTGAAATAAAACAAATGCTGGCAACATTTTGGTATATCTCTAAGACTGCGTTTGTGCTGTTTTCCCTTATTATTCCAATACACAAAGGAAAAAGTAAGATTTAAAAAAAAAACTAATAGTTCACTTAAAGGTCTCTATTCATTCCATGAGGATGAGAATAAACACTGAAAGAATATGTCCGTATTCTCTTTACATGGAACATCCAACAAAGCTTTCTAAATGTCTAGCCTTAAATTCTTGCTAAGCCCATTTTCATCTGTCTGATACTCAGTGGACAAAAGAACAGATGCCTGTATTAAACAATATTTCTTTATATTTTTTGATTTTAAGCTTTTTAGGACCCATTTCTCCCAAACTTTTATTACTCTGATTTTTGCTCTTTTAGGCAGTACTACAGGTCCTCAAAATTCTTTCTGGGGCTCAAAACCAAATACTCTTTTTTTCCCTTTGTTTAAAAGCACATTCAACTTCAGTCCCCTCACCACCCCCAAATACATGACACATTGAAGAAACAGAATACAAATGCCAACCTTCGATCTGATTTCATTTATTTCAAAATTTCAGGCCCATTCTCACAGAATAAAACTCCCCCAGAAAACCACTATATTGCAACTTATATTCTCCTGATTTCTGCTCCATTATGCATTTTCACTTGTTTTCTGCCTACAAAAGTTAATAGTATGATTCTTTTACTTCACGTACTTCACTGGTGCATTAATAATCTAATCATGTTATGTTTCCTTACATTTCTGCCTGTATCAATACTTTCTGTCTTCAACCAAATGCAAGTCAAGAACAAGTGTTGAGCCTATAAATCTTTTTGTAAAATCCCCAAGGAACAGCTTCCCCAACTACTTCCAAACTGAAGACTAGTAACTGAAGTGATTTTTAAAAATCACTTTTTACTTTCAATAATCATGTTTTTTTTTCTTGAAACGTAAGGTCAGTTAAGTTGCATATTTCCTATGTTTCATTAAAGATCAAGAGGGACCAGCTGGAGAAAAAAAATCATCATTTTCAAATACATATATTCCTGACAGATAAAATTCTGAATGACAGATATATCTACCTGCCCTTCTCTCTAGCCCTGTCCCTTCTCCTCCCCCGACATATATGCGAGCTTCAATAACCAACAGTTTTGCTGGGTTTTTTTGGAAATCTGAAAAGAAAATGCCAAAAATACTCACTTGCATTTCATTCTTACTATTCTCAATCATTACTTCATTGACTAAGTTTGGTTTCCTAAGGCCACAGCACACTGGAAATTACAAACTAAACGGGCAAAAAGATTGGAAGTGAGGGGTGGAAAGTGGCTCAAATGGGAATGTTGCTGTTGGAGGCCAGCACGATGTAGTAAAGGAAAAGCGACTGCCAACAAACCGACACTGGGAGGTGATAGAAAAATCGAAGCGCATGTTAATAGGGCAGAGTGCTCACAATGGTGACCTCGAGTCACTGATGAAAGGTTGTATCATGTATCACTGGGGGCAGGTAAATTATTCGAGAAAAATGTTCACAGAAAACACAATTAAGATTTCTTGGAGTGGAAGTCATTTTTGTGGAATAAACAATCTTACTCTTACATATCACACGATTAAAGTCTCCCCATGTCAAAATTAAAACCTGCATTTGTTGCTAACACACTTATACTGACGGCTATTCGCCATTTCCTTAGAGTGTGTAGATGGTTAAAACTGAAAACACTGATGTTGATTCTGAAGTTCTAATTGCATCTGTATTCACAAATTCGGTATAATTTAGGCTTACAAATTCCTTCTTAATAAATGAACACTGGAATTTCAGAATCATTTATAAAGCATGATTTATTTAGTTAGCTTTAAAAGTAACACTGTAAAGGGATGCCTGGCTGCCTCAGTCAGTAGAATATATGTGACTCTTGATCTCGGGGTTGTTGAGCTCAAGCCCCACACTGGGCATGGAACCTACTTTACAAAAAACAATTAAAAAGGCATGTTGTAGAGGAAACGTCAATTTATCAAGAGACAAGGGAAAACAAATATAAACCATGACAGAACTGATCACAGGTTACTAACAACCTCTCCTAGTTCAGGTGCCTCACCTTTCTGCAATAGCTTTAGCCAAAAGAGCTTTCTTACGTTTATTTTTCTCTTCCATTAGCCGTTGTTCTTGCTGGAGGACTTCCCAACGAGATTTTTCTTGCCTAGGGAACAAAAAAAAGTATAAAAATTAGTTTCTGAAACCCCATCCTATACCTTACCAGGCTTAGTCCCCTTTTGTATAAAATTTAATCAACCAGATTATGTATATTTTCTTTCAAAAACTCTCTTAAAATGAACCCATCTGTAGCTCATTATTTTGTTCTAATAGGAACAAAGATTATGATTTGAAGTAAAGAAGGCTTACATAAACTGGACCTTTGAAATCCATTATATGTATATAATCTAGGAAGCCACAAACTAGAAGCCAAAGTACTATGGCATTTCTTATGAGAACAAAGAAAGTTGTATAAGTTAATTATGTATTATATGCAAAATAAAGAGCAAAATAAATTGGCATGTAGCTAATGTCATGTTCTATCTTTTAGAGTATTCTATAATGAAAGTCTCTACCACTTAACACTCTCGGGATAATAAACAATGTTTATTTCATTCATTTTTTTTCAATTTGCTTCCTTCCAGCTCTCAAACATTTTTTTTTTTCAGCTCTCAAACAATTTTAAACAGAGTAAAACACCATGAGCTAAGATTTGAATGCTGGGCTACTGAGAAACTTCAAAGATCTGAAAATAACCTTCCATTTGTTCAATTCTGAAAGACTTAGATTAAAATTTCTCATAAATTCAACAACTTGATATCAACTCAAACGAGGTCACAATAAAGCTATTTATTCCTTTCATTGTCATTTCTTATGGTCATTGTATCAAAATTCTCTAGTCCCAAACCTCGTAACCACTTCCAAATTTATCATTTTTCTTCCCATTCCCACAGCCTCCACCCTGGTGCTGGCAATGGTCCACTCTCATTTTCACTATTGCAGGCATCTTTTCACCTGGTGCTGGAGGTCTAGCTCAGCCAGCGCCCTCCCCGAATGCGCCGCAATGCTGTCACCTGTCTTCTCTCTAACCATCATTTTGACCAGGGTATCTATCCCCTGGAGGCCTTCGTGATACACAATGCATCAGGGAGCTCAACAGACAGGAACCCTGAGCTTCCATATCCTTCGTCACCTCCCTCATTCTCTACTATTCTCTGGCCTCACTTTTGCCTCTTTCAGATATATGAGATGCCATATCTCAGAATGCCCTGAGCATTCTATAGGATAGAACTCTCCTTTCCCCTTCTCATAGGCTCAGAATTCCTCTTTTCAACAATAGTCCCCGAGATTGCATGTCCTCTATGAAAATTTTCCCAAGTACCTAAAGAAAAAATTCTTTTCCTAACAACATTCAACCTAAATTGTCCAGCTCAATTTAAACTCACCCTCCCCTACTTGTTTCAGGTTTGTGCTGGTGAACTACATTTAAAGACATTTAAATGTATGCACTTATTCAATGTTGTTTTCAGAATTCATGTGGCTTTATATCTCTTGTAAAAATGACTTCTTGGTTGTGAACTCATAGCACGGAATTTGGATCAGAGAAATCCTAAGATACTATGAGACTCAGAAAATGGAAAACAGAAACAAATGCCATCCTGATAAACCAGGAGGAAACAAATATGAGTGGATATTAAAACATAAGCTATAGGATAAATATTTTGAGAATTCACAAGTGATAGAACGGAAATTTCCATAAAGAATGTTTCTAAACTAAATTCTGGAGGTAGTTTCTAATATAAGCACATTAAATAAAGAATAAAAAGAAATCTAATGGTGGAACTGAATTGTTTTATTAGTCCTCTCAATTTCAACTTTCCTTTGACTATTCCTTCATATCTCTTCACAAATATCCTTTTTTGGGCCAATGGAGATGTAGTCTGGAAGGTGAAGCATGGGTTTGATATGGGGGTGCAGCGAGTACTACTCATAAAAACTGCTTCTGGTGAGGCTAAAGGGCAGAGACTTTGGATCCAGAAAGACGTATATGTGAACCCCAACTCTGCTACTTACTAGCTATGTATTTGCTTTGGGAATAAAGTTATCTTTTCCAAGTCCAAGATATCTATAGAGTGAAAATCATGAACAGGTACTGTAAACTGCTACAAAGACTAAGTGACATAACACGTATAACATGCCCAACACTGACTGGCTTACAATACATTTAGGGGGTAGCTATTCTTTAGCAGGTTATCCATTACACTTCTAGGTTAGAACATAAAAGAGAAAATATTAAAACTATTATTTCTTCAAAGCCTAATGCTAATGGAGAAAAAAAAGTAAAATGGAAAAAAGTCTCACGGATATATAGACTTACTAACAATTCCACTTTCTTTTTTTCCATTTTGCAATCTGGCTTTGGGGGCAGAACCTCGGTGTTTTTGTGACTATCCTGGGAATTCTCAAGTCCCAGTTCCCTTGGTTGATTTTCAATACCCTGTGGTTTTCCATCACCAATAGGAGAGGTGAGTGTAAGAGGATTAGGAGGAACACGGAGTGAAGAATGTGGATCTGGACAATTAAAGCTTGGTTTTGGTGCAGAAAGCTGCTGCTCTGGAGGTAGTGAGGTTGATCCATCTTGAAGTCCAAGTTTTTGGCTTTGCTCTTGAAGGGCTTTTTCTCGCTGAAGTTGTTGTCGACTTTTCTTCACAGGGAGACGCCGCTGTGGTTCAAATGGATCTGTGTGAAAAAGAGAATGGAGAAAAATTCCCTTGTGTGAGCAGCTAATAATTAGAATTCCTCTAAGAAAATAAAGCATTAACATTAAACTTTGATGATAATTCTACCGGGCTTCTCCCCTCTTCTCTACCATGAAAGCCCAGGGAAAAACAGCCATCTTCCTACAGCATTTTAACAGTTCTCCAATCATACTGTTAATATTTAACAAAATCTGTCCCAACTAAAAATTTACCTTAAAAGAAGTCCATTTGTCTGCTGAGTTAGGCCTCAGAATAAAAATGCAAGGTTTCTTTTTCAACTTGAATTGAGAATTGCCTCAAGAATCAACTAATTTGACCAAACGAGGTAGACGAATGAATTCTTGATAGGTCTGAAATTTGATTTATGATTCTATCTGCTCTCCCGAAATAAAACAGTGTTTGCATTTACAGATAGGCTACACCTTTCTTAACTAATAGCAGATCGGAGGCCAATCTAATACACAGGTAGATTTTATGCATGAAGTATAACTGAATGAAATCTCTTATTTCCAAGAACGCTAATTAACCCTCAATTGTTAGCTTTCATCTTCCAGAGAAGAGCAAGGTTGTGTTCCCCAAAGTCAGTTAGCCATTAATCAATATATGCAAGCTAATTTTAATAGCAGCCTGAGCAAACCAATAGACGAAGATAAAACAACTGGGAGAAACTTTTTAAAAAAGCATTATAAAATATATAATACCCCTATTATACTTTTTGAGTTATCCATGCCAGTGTTAACCTTATAAGACAGAGTACAGGAGAATTTACTCACATTCACACTATATTTAATAAGATCTGTAAATGGTATTGTTTACAAAATAACTGGGAAAAGAAATTGTGATAGTCCTTGTAAACGAACTCAAATAGGGCTTTTAAAATTCTGCACATCGACTTCTGGAGCAACACAAGCTTAGTATTTAAATCTCCCAAAAGAGAATTAAAAGCTTTGGAGTCAGTTCCGGTACCGCTGCAATAACCTTAGGCAAGTCAATTAATTATTCCATACCTTAGTTTCTTCATATGTCAAAGGGGTTGAAAATTTACCTGCTCTACTTAACTCATGGAGTTGGTATAAGGATTAAATGAGATAGGCAAGAAAGTATTTTTAAAAGATAGATGTACCATCAAATGTAAAATGTTATCATTGTTCACTTTTGCCAGAAATACAAAGTAGCCTCCTCTATTTTGGGACAGGAACTTACTCTTTTTTTTTTTTAGGAACTTATTCTTAACTACTGATATTTAGTCACATCATCAGAAAATGCCACTGAGCCTGTCTACTTCCCAGTTACACTCACGTGGCTGAATTAATAGTCCCTATGAAATCCAGTACTGCAGTTTCCATTCTATTTTGCATTTTCACAGAACCTGCATATGAGATTAAAACTGCTACAATAAACAAGTAACAAATAATAAATCAAACAATAAATACATCAGTCCACTTTAAAATAGAACATATGATACAAAAACTCCTGGAACTAATAAGCCATTATAGTAAGGCTGCAGAATGCAAGATTAATATACAAAAGTCAAATGCTTTCCTATGTACCAACGATGAACAAGTAGAACTTGAAATTAAAAACATGATACCATTTGCATCAGAACTAAAAAAATGTAATATTTAGGAATAAATCTAAGAAAGTACAAGATCTATAAAGAAAACCACAAACTCTGATAAGGAAATCAAAGAACTAAATGGAGAGATATTCCATATTCATGAATAGAAGATTCAATACCATCAAGATGTCAGTTCATCTCAATTTGATCTAGAGATTCACTGCAATCCCAATCAAAATCCCAGCCAAGATATTTTGTGCATACTGACACAATGATTCCCTAGTTTATATGGAGAGACAAAAGACTCAGAATAGCTAACATAATATTGAAGAACAAAACTGTAGGACTGGCATTACTTGACTTCAAAAACCACTCTAAAGCTGCAATAATAAAGACAGTGGGTATTAGTGAAAGAATAGACAAACAGACCAATGGAACAGGACAGAGAGCACAGGAATAGACAAAATGACTGATGAAATAGAACAAAGAACCCAGAAAGAGGTTCATACATGTATGAAGCACTGGTATATGACTGAGGTAGGATGCCCTACCAATAACAAAAGGTGGACTTATTCAATAAATGGACTTGAGGAAAAAACTGCTCTAAGGAAAAGATAAAACCAGATCCATATCTCACACCATATAAAAACAAACAAAACATTCTCCAAATGGGTTAAGGACTTAATGTCAAATCAACACTTTAAAATTCTTATTAGAAACACATTTCTTTATGTAGCGTTTTGAATCTGTTGTAATTTACAATAAAAATGACTGTTAAAAACTCTTAATTAAAAATAAGCATTAATATCTTATGGTAGGGTACTACCACCTCATGATAGGGTACTAAATTCTTTTTTCTTTTTAAAATTTTATTTATTTTTTAAAAAAAGTCTTTATTAACATATAATGTATTATTTGCCCCAGGGTACATGACTGTGAATCATCAGGCTTACACATTTCACAGCATTTACCATAACACATACCCTCCCCAATGTCCATAACCCTACCCCCCCCCCCCACTGCTCTGCCACTCTTAGTTTGTTTTGTGAGTTTAGAAGTCTCTTATGGTTTGTCTCCTTCCCCATCCCACCTTGTTTCATTTCTCTCCCTGACCCCCCACGACTCCCCACCCTGCCTCTCAAATATCAGAGAGATCACGTGATAATTGTCCTTCTCTGACTGACTTATTTTGCTTAGCATAATACCCTCTAATTCCATCCACGTCGTTGCAAATGGCAAGATTTCATTTCTCTTGATGGCTGCATAGTATTCCATTGTATATATATACCACATCTTCTTTATCCATTCATCTGTTGATGGACATCTAGGTTCTTTCCATAGTTTGGCTATTGTGGACATTGCTGCTATAAGCATTTGTATCTTGAGGGTAAATACCTAGTAGTGCGATTGCTGGGTCATAGGGTAGCTCTATTTTCAACCTTTTGAGGAACCTCCATACTGTTTTCCAGAGTGGCTGTACCAGCTTGCATTCTCACCAACGGTGTAGGAGGGTTCCCCTTTCTCCGCATCCTCACCAACATCTGTTGTTTCCTGACTGGCTAATTTTAGCCCTTCTGACTGGTTTGAGGGAATATCTCACTGTGGTTTTGATTTATATTTCTCTGATCCGAGTGACGTTGAGCATTTTTTCATGTGTCTGTTGGCCATCTGGATGTCCTCTTTGCTGAAATGTTTGTTCATATCTTCTGCCCATTTCTTGATTGGCTTATTTATTCTTTGGGTGTTGAGTTAGAAAAGTTCTTTATATATTTTGGATACTAGCCCTTTATCTGATATGTCATTTGCGAATATCTGCTCCCATTCTGTCAGTTGTCTTTTGGTTTTGTTGACTGTTTCCTTTGCTGGGCAAAAGCTTTTGATCTTGATGAAGTCCCAATAGTTCATTTTTGCCCTTGCTTCCCTTGCCTTTGGAGATGTTGCTAGGAAGAAGTTGCTGTGGCTGAGGTGGAAGAGGTTGCTGCCTGTGTTCTCCTCCAGAATTTTGATGGGAACCTGTCTCACATTGAGGTCTTTGATCCATTTTGAGTCTATTTTTGTGTGCAGTGTAAGGAAATGGTCCAGTTTTCCAAACACCATTTGTTGAAGAGACTGTCTTTTTTCCATCGGATATTCTTTCCTGCCTTGTCGAAGATTAGTTGACCATAGAGTTGGGGGTCCATTTCTGGGCTCTCTATTCTGTTCCATTGATCTATGTGTCTGTTTTTGTGCCAGTACCACACTGTCTTGATGATTACCACTTTGTAATAGAGCTTGAAGTCTGGAATTGTGATCTGCCAACTTTGGTATTTTTTCAACATTCCTCTGGCTATTCGTGGTCTTTTCTGGTTCCATATAAATTTTAGGATTATTTGTTCCATTTCTTTTAAATAAATGGATGGTATTTTGATAGCGATTGCATTAAATGTGTAGACTGCTTTAGGTAGCATAGACATTTTCACAATATTTGTTCTTCCAATCCATGAGCATGGAATGTTTTTCCATTTCTTTGTGTCTTCCTCAACTTCTTTCATGAGCACTTTGTAGTTTTCTGAGTACAGATTCTTTGCCTCTTTGGTTAGGTTTATTCCTAGGTATCTTATGGTTTGGGGTGCAATTGTAAATGGAATCGACTCCTTAATTTCTCTTTCTTCTGTTTTGCTATTGGTGTATAGAAATGCAACTGATTTCTGCGCATTAATTTTATATCCTGACACTTTACTGAATTCTTGTATGAGTTCTAGCAGTCTTGGGTCTTTTGGGTTTTTCACATAAAGTATCATATCATCTGCAAAGAGTGAGAGTTTGACTTCTTCTTTGCCAATTTGGATGCCTTTTATTTCTTTTTGTTGTCTGACTGCTGAGGCTAGGACTTCCAGGACTATATTGAATAGCAGTGGGGATAGTGGGCATTCCTGCCGTGTTCCTGATCTCAGGGGAAAAGCTCTCAGCTTTTCCCTATTGAGAATGATATTGGCTGTGGGTTTTTCATAGATGGCTTTGATGATGTTGAGGATAGGGTACTAAATTCTTAAGACACAAAAATGTTGACGAATTTGACCATATTAAAATTAACTTTTTAATTAATTAAATTAACTTAATTTAATTAATAATACTTTGTTCATCAAAAGGTAAAAGTTAAAAGAAAAGTTACAAGCTAGGAGAAGATATTCATAATATACTCGGCAAAGACCTAGTATCAAGAATAAATAACTAATGAACATTTTCTTTAGACATCAACAGCATTGTAGTGGCACTGTTTTTCTTATTTCCAGTTTTTTAGTATGAAATAAATCATATATCAAATACGTGCATGTTTTATAGACACAAATCCAACCTGTATGGATAATTAAAAATAGTAACATTTTAACAAATAAAACATGACTATAATAGACATAACTGCTATTTAATGACAGGTTATGTTATCCTCTCTTTTGGAACACACAAGATAATTGTATTTATTGCCCTCCAAATCATATTATTTGCTTTTGTTAAATGAAATGTAAGTATGAGTGACACCTATCATTTACTGACAGAAGCATTTAGTTGCCAATGCTCAATTCTCAACCCTTTTCTCTCTCCTCATGGTGAACTCCTAAATGATAGCACCAAAATACAATGTGAAGTAATTATGTGGAAAAGAGTGACTTGCCCTAGACATGAAGCTAGAGTGAAAAATAAACCTTTATTATTTTAAACAGTTGATAATTAGGGCTGTTACTGTAGCATAACTTGTCTCAACTTGATTTCATTATTACCAATACTTTTGAAATTCCCAAATTCTGTATTTGCCCCTTCCAGATAATATTCCCTTGGCTCTCTCTTGTGTATCCTGTATTTTGATGTCCTATGTCCCCAAAGAATATACCTACATTGTATGATTTTGATCTTCTACAAATGGTTATCTGGTTATTCTTCTGCAACTTGCTCTTTTCATGCATTATATTTACAAAATTTACACATGTTAATGCATCTGGGTATACTTCATATATTCGTATAGCTGTAGAGCAGCCCACTGGATGGTTATATTACAATTTATTCCCTTTTAAAAAAAAAAAAAAAAACACTTGGCTTGTTCCCAGCTTTTTAATATTATAAATTAGAATGCTAAGAACAGTGGCGCCTGGGTGGCTCAGTGTGTTAACTATAGCCTTCAGCTCAGGTTGTGATCCCAGGTCCTGGGATTGAGCCCCGCATCAATCCTGCTCTCGATGAGTCTGCTTCTCTTTCTCCCTCTGCCTGTCACTCCCCCTGCTTGTGTGCTCTCTCTCCCTCTCTGTCTCAAATAAATAAAATCTTAAAAAAAAATGTTAAAAACATTCTTAATCTTTCCTAATGTGCATATGGGGTTCTCTATTCTGTCATGCTTATTTTTGCTAGCAACCAACTCCATCTTCATGGATTAATTAATTATATTTTTAAGGCTGGAGAACACCTAGAAGGAGCCTTAAAAATTCAGATCTTCTAGGTTTACAAACGAGAAATCCAAGGCAAAAAGATTTAGGGGTACAGTTAGGAGATCTATATGCCAATCACTGTGTTTGGCTATGAGTGTACAAAGATGTCAAGTAGGGTGGACCGAGACTAGTGGTTGGTGTCTATGCTCTAAGATCTCACTATGGAATGACAGGCCTTGAAGTTAATATCCTTCCATCCCTTCTCTATCTCATACTGCAGAGATATTTACAAATGTACTTCTACATAATGAATCTACTGTTATAATTTAGTCTATATTAAGTATTCTTTCCCTTGGCAAACTCACCTCTGCTAACACATAATCTCTGTGAAACAATCTTCCCAAGCTCCACCCAACCCCCAGCAGTAAGGGTCCTGCTAACTCCGTAACAAGCTCTTGTTAAGTTTTCTATTATCCATTATATTATAGTTTGTCTCTTCACTAGACTATCAGCTCTTTGAAGGCAAGGATGATGCCTTATTCATCTTAGTATGTGTAATACAGAAGCTGATAGCTCCAACTTGGAATCAGACCAGAAGCACAGATACTTGTACTCTGTACATTCAAATATGTGAACGGATGTTCAAAACACAGAGCAAAAGAATTTGAGAACACCAAGCTAGATAGAGTCAAATAACTGCACACTGTAGTATAACTTTTATGATACAATTCTTAAAGGCTTCTGGACCAGTCAAAAATTCCTCCATCTATATAATCTACACTGGCCCTATGTTATGTTACTCCTTTATTTCTTTTTCCATCTGCCAGCCTTAGATTTTTACATCTACGCTAATAATGCACAAACTTACCTGAGCAACATCCAATTGGATCACAGACTAATAAAAAGCATGCCAGAGCTCATTTAATTTTCTCCCAAAGTAAAGTAAATAAATTATGGTGCTCAGAGTGATGTAGTGTGCACTACCAGGATCACCACAGAATTTCATGAAATTTCAACCACAAACAAGGCATAATTTATACCAAGAGTTTCTCACCAAATAACAGCAAAATTAGTTCCTCCATTAAAAGAAGAAAAAAAAAAAAGTACAAGTTCCAGCGAGGGAAGCACAAAATTTTAGCTTACAACAAAGTCAACAGGTATAATTTCACATGTAACCTCTCAAAAACTCTTGGTTTTCTCACTTTCAAGAGTTAGAATTACATAAGTCATCTGGCAACCAGAAGTGAATCTAAGACTCCAGATGTATTATGAAAAGCATCGTCTTTTCGCGTTTATTCAGATCCCTGTGCTCCCTCCTTCCCAACCACTGTCAACTTTGATAAATTCATCACAATTCTAATACGGTTTGTGCCTCTCCTCCTCCTTTTACACGACCCCAACTCTCCAGCCATTGATTCATGCAGCAGTTTTCCCATAGGAGACAGATAGGCTGTAGGCTCACTTCCTCTCCCAAGTCCCATTCCTTTCACAGGAAAAACTCAAATCCAAATCCCTGAAATGGAATCCTAAACTTTCTTTTCTAAAAGAAGATCCCAGTCCCCTGGACTCGCCCCTCCCGCCCTGGCTCCCAACAGGTCCACCGCAGGAGCCACTCAATGCCCTCCTCCCACTACAGCTCCTTCCCCAAACACCAACACATTACCCTCTTTCCCGCCCTCTTTCCCCTCAAAAGCTGCAGCCCCGCCCCTTCCCCTCAATAAACCCAAAGATTAAAACTCTGCCGGCACGTCCCGTTACCTTTAGCCTGCTTCAGTCGCCTCAGCTCCTCCTCAGAGAACCCGGCCCAACCCCGCGCCATCCGCCTCAGCTGCCAGCACCCCCTGAACGCCCAAACCTCAGAGTCCCGACTGCCAACACGACTACTCAGGCACATCCGGGTTCTTTCCCGTCGGCGGCCGACCAGCCAATCAGCGCTTCGAGCTCTGGCTACGAGGTCCCCTCTCGCTTGTCGCAGGGCCCAGCTCTGTTCGAGTTGCCTCCGGCGGTGCCAGATAAACTGCCCATGGAAATCTCGGCCGCGGGGACATTTAAGTCTTTTGACCTGAGTCTGCTCTCTCTCTCGTTGTCTCCTGTTCTCGTTGAGTTAATAGCTTCACGAGGTAAGGGGGAAAATGGCGATGGGGATGAGGATGGAGATAAACAGGCAGTTAGGAAGTGGCTCCAAGTCGGTGGCGGAAAAGAGAGGACGCAACTACCTCCCAGGTCCTCTGGGAAGTGACGGGAGGAGACCTCTCTTTGCTGGGTTTGGAAGGGTGCCCTTCTTGGTTTGTGGAGGCCGTTTTCAAAACTGCGCGGGGATTTTCAGGCAAATTGACGCAAGAGAACATTCAGAGTTAGGCCTTTAGTTGTGAAGAAACATTTCAGAGGGCCTGGGTGTAATAACGGTAAGGGAGCAGACACATGTAACAGGGTTTTTCTGCATAACTAGGTTTCCCAAATAAACTGATAGTGGGTCGTTTCCATGGTTTGTGAATGATTCTCGGATATCTGTAACTTTTCTCCTAAGGGATGCCTGAATCTCTCTACTTAAATATCTCTCATCAGTTTTTCATTCAGAGAAGACAGTGTAAAACTGTCGGTGCTGAGGTGTGGGGAAACACCAGGCTTTTCTTTCCTGGAGTCCTAATTTCATTGTTTGGTTCGATCTTGAACACAAGTCTGCGTTTCCATTTTCTCATTTCAAGCAAGATAATCAAAAATTAAGATGCAGAATGCGTACAGATCAAGACAATTTAAAATCAAGACAGTTACTCTGTCCTTGATGTTTCTCATGATACTGCATTAAAAAGAAAAAAAAAAGCAATTATTTTGGCTTACATTTCAAAATCTCAAGTGGGACTTTTGGCTTTAGTGTGCCAATATTTTTAAACGAAATGAAGTAGACTGAAAATAAAATGCCACACCAAGAGAAGAGTTGGAATGAGTATTTCAGGTTTAGATAGGTGACCAGAAGGTGAAGGATGTTTGAAATTCCTCTTGTAACCTTTGAACTTAAAAGTGATTTCTGAGATTTAAGTGTTCTCAAACGCTTCATTTTAAGTGTGGATTCATTTTCCCTAACATTTGAAAATTAAAGTGCAATTCAAAAGGATTGGCGAGACGGATCCTCCAGATTTGGGACATGGAATAAATATTTTAAAGATACAGATTATCTAGCAGGTGGGGATCAGTACCAATGGTAATTAATTCGGTTTCCCATTTACAGTCATCAACCATGTAGTAAAAATGAAGCACCCTGTATGCCCCATGTTAAATTTTATACATAAACTTTTTTTTTTTTTAGCACTGGTTAAATTTCAAGAATTATAAATAATCTTAATAGAGATGGAAATTACGGTATTTTAAAAGGTTTTTTCATCAGTCCTGAATGAGAACCAAAACGTGAGATTATAGTAAAAAATAACATCTGTATAAAATTACAATTTCCAGTTTGCAAGGTTCTAACTCTTGTTTCTGTTGGCTTTCCCTCATGGTGACTGGTTTCTTCAAATGATGTAATATTTTATTGGGAGCTTAGCTTCAAAGAAGTTTTTTGCTTTGTGCAAGTCCACTGTATCTTGGGTTGAGAGACTCTGCAGATTGGTTTTGCTGGGTGCTGGAACTTTCAATTGCTTTAAATCAAATTTAAAGTAATTGTTCCAACTTGTGATATAAAATTAGATCTCTCCCCCACATAGGATCAGGGTTCAGGTTATCAGTAGGCTGAGTTTTTTCTAATCCTCTGTTATCACATGGACCATCCTTTCTAGGCTATGAACTTTATTTCAGTGAGCTTGTCTTCAAGTGTATACAGGAATCCCAACCCTAGCATTTATATTCAGGTAGAGTCCCCTTGGGTTTGCTTTTTACATTTTTTTCTGCTTCCTTTTATGTTCTAGGATACATTTTTTCTTTTTTTTTCTAAATATTTATTTGTTGGGAGAGAGAGAGTGGGAGAGCACAAGTGGGGGGAGGGGAAGAGGGAGAGAGACAGACTCCCCGCTGAGTGTGAAACCTGTCACAGGGCTCAATATCAGGACCCTGACAGAGATCATAACCTGAACCAAAATCGAGAGTTGCAGTTTCAGGGGCGCCTGAGTGGCTCAGTGGGTTAAAGCCTCTGCCTTCAGCTCAGGTCATGATCTCAGGGTCCTGGGATCATGTCCCTGAATGAGACTCTCTGCTTCACAGGGAGCCTGCTCCCCACTGCCCTTCCTCCCTGCTTACTTGTGATCTCTTTCTCTCTGTCAAATAAAGAAATAAAATCTTAAAAAAAAAAAAAAAAAGAATTGCAGGTTCAACTGACTGAGCCACCTAGGTGCCCCTATATTTTTTCTTTTAAATAAAAACATGTTATATGTTAGTCAGCAGTTTTATGTGTTTATGGCAAAAGAGAATCATCTGTGATAACTTAGATCATTATATCCCTCTGGCTGATTCTCTACCAGAACAACTAGAGATGATCTTTTAAAATCTAATATGTGTAGTCTGGTTGAAACTGTAAAATGACTTCCTATTGTACTTTGAATAAAATACCAGTTCCTATGTGAGCCTGTGTGATCTGACCCCTTCATACCTCTCTTAAGTGATCATTAGGCTTATTTTTCCCTTTACTCCACAGTCCCTACACTCCAATCTAATTGACTTTCTTTGGAGGTTTGGAACATGTCAGGCTCTTCCACCTACCCGCTACTGCCCTACACAGGGCTTTCCCAAATGCTGTTCTTTTTGGCCATAATCTTTCTCTTGTCAGTCTGGTTATTTCTGCTTCAGGTTTTGACTTGAATGTCCACTGAGACTTTCAACAAACCCTTATCCAAATAGCACCCCTCCCACCCACCCCCATTTCTGTGTTCTTTATTGCTTTAATAGCACTAATTACAACTCTTAAGTAATTTGCATTGTTTGCTTGCTTATTTTCTATTTCTGTCTATTAGGTAACACCTCCGTAACATCAGGGGATGCATCTTTTATTCAACCAGTGCATAACAATGTTTGATGCCTACTGAGCCTTCAAATAAATGTTGAAAGACTAAACCTTTCCAAGTACTGAAATGAAACATTGCCACATTTCATGTATTCTGAGCTTCCTTTTTAGTGTGAATTTCTGTGATGGTGAATAACATTAACCTCATTTAGTATTGCTAGTTGCAGCCATGGACTCATTAGTTAATAAATAAAAAGCTAAAAATAGGTTGAGAAGAGAAGAATCAAGATACCATTTAATTTTTTTACAAAGCCTTAAAGTAGTATTTCAACAATATTCTGTAGTTTTTAGTATATGGATTTTGTACATCTTCTGTCAGATTTATCCCCAAATAATTAATAGCATGTCCCATTGTAAATAGCCCTTTTAATTCAGTATTCAATTTTTGGTGTGTATCTACCATATAGAAATAAAATTGATTTATGTTTGTTGTCAACCATAATAAGTACATTTATTAGTTATAGCAGCATTTTTTAAGGTAGATTTCATTGGATTTTCTACATGGATGATCATGTCTGCAAATCACAATTTTATTTCTTTCTTTTGAATCTACATGCCATTTATTTATTTTCTTGCCATATAGCACTGGTCAAGACACACCAGTATAATGTTGAATAGAGGTGATACTGAATACCCTGTCTTGTTTCTGATTTTAGGGGAAAAGCATAAAAGTCTTTTACCATTAAATCTGGTGTTTTAGGGGTTTTTGGTAGCTGCCTTTTATCATGCTGTTGAGATTCCTTTCTGGTCCCAGTTTGCTGAGAACTTTGATAATAAATGGATAATGGATTTTCTTGCATGCTTTTTCTGAATCTGTTGAGGCGATAACAGGATTTTTCTTTTTCAGATTGTTAATATGGTGAGTGGCATTGATTGGCCAGTGTTACACCAATCTTGCATCCTGGGATCAAATTTATTTAGCCATAATACATTATATTACGATTGGCTAAAATTTTTATTATAATTTTTGCATATGTTCATGAGGGATTCTAGTGTGTAATTGTTTTGTGTAATGTCTGCCTTGTTGTGGGATTATGTGAATACTGATTTCACCAAATGAGAAACATTTTTTTCTTTTCAATTTCCTGCAAGACTTATGTAGCTTTTTTACTAATTTTTTCTTATATACTTGGTAGAATTTACCAGTGAATCCATCTGGAGTTTTCTTTGTGGGAAACTTTTTTTTTTTTTTTTGGAAACTTTTTTTTAAAAAGGATTTTATTGATTTTATTTGACACAGAGAGAGAGAATACAAATAGGCAGAGAGGCAGGTGGGGGTGGGGGGGAGCACCAGCAGCTCTCTGCTGAGCAGAGAGCCTGATGTGGGGCTCAATCCCAGGACCCTGAGATCATGACCTGATCTGAAGGCAGAGACTTTAACCCACTGAGCCAACCAGGCGCCCCCTTTGTGGGAAACTTTTTAACCATCAAATTGAAGTTCTTTGATAGATAAAGGGCTATTTAGATTATTTATTCTTGAGTGACTTTTCATAGTTTTTCTTTTAAGATATTTGTTTCATCTAAATTGTTGACTGTATTGGCATAAAGTTGTTCAGAATATTTTTTTATTCTGAAGTAAAGGGCTCACTTAGAGAGTTTGTGATGGTTAAACCCTGCACATCCCAAAGAAAGAACTAGTCATTGTCTGGTTCCTGGGAGAAAACCTCTAAACCCTTGGAATACCATGTGTGATAAAATTGTCTTTATATACCTAGGTTCTCATCAGATGGCTTATGCTAACAATGTGATTTATGTGGAATGTGTGTTTTTGTTTACCTGGATTCCTAGGCCATGCTTTATCAGTTTGATCTCTGGAGTGGCTGGAGACTGGGTAGCCAAAATCAGTCATATGGGTGTTCCATGCCTGCCTGACTGTTAATAAGAACCCTAAACAACAGGGTTTAGATGAGCTTCCCTAGTTGGTGATACTTTGTATGTGTTGTCACATATTGTTGCTGGGAGAATTAAGTGCATTCAATACAAGTTACACTGGGAAAAGACAACTGGAAATTTTATCTGATTTTTTCTAGACTCCTCTCTAGGTGCATTTTGCCTTTGATTTTTTTTTTTTTAAGATTTATTTATTTATTTATTTGACAGAGAGAGAGAGAGAGAGAGATCACAAGTAAGCAGAGAGGCAGGCAGAGGGAGAGGGGGAAGCAGGCTCCCCACCGAGCAGAGAGCCCGATGTGGGGCTCAATCCCAGGACCCTGAGATCATGACCTGAGCCGAAGGCAGAGGCTTTAACCCACTGAGCCACCCAGGTGCCCCTTGCCTTTGATTTTTAAATAAAGGTTTTATTTATTTGTTAGAGAGAGAGAAGCAGACATGAGCCAGGGGGAGGGGCAGAGAAAGAGGGAGAAACAGGCTCTCTGCCTAGAAGGGAGCCTGACCTAACCGGGGCTCAGTCCCCAGAACCTGGGATCATGACCTGAGCCAAGGGCAGACACTTAACCAACTGAGCTACCCAGGCACCCCATTGCCTTTGCTGATTTTAATTTGTATCTGTTCACTGTAATAAACTGTAATTGTGAGTATAACAGCTTTTCTGAGCTCTTTGAGTCTTTCTAGTGCTAATTATCAAAACTAAGGGTTGCACGGGGGGCCCCCAATATCTATTATCCTTTAATGGCTAGGTTTTGTACTGATATCACTTCTGTAATTCCTGATATTGGTAATTTGTATCTTGTCTCTGATCACTCTCCTTAGAGGTTTATCAATTCTGTTTTTCTTAAATAACCAGCTTTTGGTTTTACTGAATTTCTCTATTTATTAGTTTTCTACATTTTTTATTTCTTCTCTACTCTTTCCTATTTTATGCTTACTTTGGGTTTCATTTGCTCTTCTTTTCTAAAGTAGAAATTGAGGTCCTTGATTTAAAAACCTTTCTTCTTTTCTAACTAAACATTCAGTGCTATAAATTTTCTCCTATAAACTGCTTTAGCAGATTCCCATGAGTTTTAATGTATAATTTTTATTATTTTCCTTCAAATTGTTTTTTAGTGTTTTTTTATTTCATCTTTTAGTTACTGATTATTTAAAATTGTGTTGTTCAGTTTTAAATATTTGGAGATTTCTAGGGACCTCTCATTTATTTTTAATTTAATTCTGTTGTGATCAAAGAAGTAGTTTGTATAATTTGAATGATTTTATATTTAATGAGACTTGTTTTATGCCCCAGAATGTAGACTGTCTTGGGAAATGTTTCATGTGTAAATAAAATGAATATGTATTTTACTATCATTAGATGGAGTGTTCTGTTAGTACCAATCAAGTTAATTTTGGTTGATTGTGATTTTCAAGTCCCCCACATCATTACTGGTTTTCTATTTATTCAATTGAGAGAAAAGAATTGAAATTTGCTAATATAATTGTGTATTTGTCCATTTCTTTTTGTGCTTCTGTCAGTTTTGCTTTATGTGTCTTTTTTTTTTTTTTTTAGTATTTTATTTATTCATTTGAGAGAGAGAGAGACAAGGATAGAGCAGGAATAGGGGAAGAGGCAGAGGGTGAGAGAGAAGCAGATTCCCCGCTGAGCTGGAAGCCAGACATGGGACTCCATCCCAGGACCTGGAGATCATGACCTACTCCATAGGCAGACACTTAACCATCTGAGCCACTCAGATGTCCTGCTTTATGTGTCTTGAAGCTGTGTTATTAGGTGTATAAACATTTAGGATTGCATGCCTTGTTGATTATTTGATCTACTTATTATTACAAAATATTCCCTCCTTTTGCCTGATAATATTAGTCTAAAATCTTAGTCTGATATTAATATACTATTCTAACATTCTTTGAGTAATATTACTTTGGTATATCTTTTTCCTTTGCTTGTTTTTGTTTGTTTGTTTTACACTTTTAAACTACTTGTACCTTTCTTTTAGGCAGCACATATTTGGTCTTGCTTTTTTATCTAATCTAACAGTTTCTGCCTTTTAATTGGTGTGTTGTTACCATTTATATTTAATGTGATTATTATGTTTGGGTCTTAAACCTCTGAGCTAAGTCTAAAATCAAAACAACATTCCAGTCTTTGTTCTCTTTTTGTCTCATGTGTTGTTCCCTTTCCTATCTTCTTTTGTATTTTTTTAAGATTTTGTCTATTTGCATTGGTAACTTATTAGCTATAACTCTTTGTTTTATTATTTTAGTGGTCAGTTTGGCACATAGTTTAACTCTTTAACTTATTACAATTGACATTTGGGTAATATAACACTTAGCATATAGTGTAAGAAACTCATAAATATGTATTTTTATTTCTTCCCTCCTGGCCTTTATATTTTTGTTTTTATACATTTTACTTATATGTGTTACAAACCTCACAATGTATTATTATTTTCATTGAAACAGTTATCTTTTTCAAAAATATAAATAAAGAAGAAAGTCTTATATATTTACTCATATAGGTAAAATTTCTTGTACTCTTTAGTCCTTTGTGCAGATCCATATTTCCATCAGGTATAATTTTCCTTCTGCCTAAATGAAAAAGTCTTTATTTTGCCTTTGTTTTTGCAGGGTATTTTACCTAGTATAAAATTCTAGTGTGATTTTTTTTCTTTTAATGCTTTACAGATGCTGCTCCATGTCTTCTAGCTTGTATTCTTTATGATGAGAAATCTATTATCATTAACTTTGTTTCTTCATATATAATTTATCTTTTTATTCTGTCTGCCTGTAAGATTTGAACTTTATCATGTTTTTGAGCAATTTCAGTATGATATTCCATGGTGTACTTTTCTTCATTTTTTTATATTAAGGTTATATGAGATTCTTAGATGTGTAGATTTTTAGTTTTCATCAAATTTGAAAATTTTCTCGCCATTATTTCTTCAAATATGTTTTCCATCTTCTCCACTCTCTCTGGGAGATTCCATTACATGTTTGTTGACCACTTGATATTTTCCTATAGTTCACTGAAGCTCTTTTTGTATTTTAATATTTTTTGCTTCATTTTGTATAGTTTCTATTGCTATGTCTTCAAGTGCACTAATAGTTTCTCGTCTACTGTCTAATTTCTACTAATTCCATCTGGTGTGTCTTTTTCATCACAAACATTGTACTTTTCATTTATAGATGTTCAGTGTGTGTCTTTTTTTATATCTTTAGTGTCTGTCCATACTTTTGAACATGTGGAATATAATAATGATGTCATTATTAATTATGATTAATGTCATTGTCTGGTGATTCTAACATCTGTGTTAGTTCTGGGTTAGTTTCAGTTAATTAATTTTCCCATTTTGATTCATATTTTTCTCCTTCTTTGCATACTTGGTAATCTTTGATTTGATTCACATTGTGAATTTAACCTTGTGAATTTGACTTGCTGTTTTTGTTTTCCTATAAATATTTTGAACTTCGTTCTGAGATGCAGTTGCTACTTGGAAATAGTTTTATCTTTTTGAGAATTATTTTTCTAAAGATTTATTTATTTATTTGAGAGAGAGGGAGAGAGAGAGCTAAAGAGAGCACACAAGTAGGGGAAGGGGCAAAGGGAGGGAGAGAATCTCAAGCAGATTCCACTTTGAGCGCTGAGCCCGACACAAGACTTAATCCCATTACCCTGAGATCATGACCTGAGCCTAAATAGAGTTGGACACTTAACTCCCTGAGCTACTCAAGCATCCCTTTGAGAACTGTTTTAAAATGTGTTAGATATGACCAGAGAAATGTTTAGTCAAGACTAATTATTTCCTATTACTGGGATAAGAATCTTCTGAGTACTTTACCAAATATTCTGTGAATTTGAGGTTTTTCAGTCTGACTGGTGACAATAGCCAGTATTCTGGGCCTATGTGAGTATTGTGTACTATACCCTGTGGTGCTTTTGGATAGTTCTTTCCCTGGTCTTACATAGTTTCCTCACATGACATGTGCTTATCACTGCTCTGCTGAATACTCGAGGACATGCTCTGCTGATCCCCATTGTTTGTTTTTTGGATTTGTTTGTTTGTTTTTGTTTTTGCCTTTTTATTTTTTTTTTCAACTCTCTGGCACTTTGTCTTGCACTTTCTAGCCTCCTTGTTCTTCTGCTCATGCTCTGAACTCCATCTCTTCAACTTAGGGAGCCCTGAAAGCTTTGCGTGGATCCTCCCCTCAACTCCCTTCTATACCATGGCCTGGGAACTCTCTCAAGGCAGTAAATTAGGGCAATCATTCAGGATTGCTTCATTTGTTTCCCATTTCTCAGGGATCACTGCCCTTCATTGCCTGATGTACTGTGTCTTGAAAATCATTATTTCATATTCCATTTCATATCCTGTTTGTTTGTTTTTGATAGCTTTAGGAGGGAGCATAAAACCAGTCCCTGTTATGCTGTTTTGGTCAAAAGGGCAGGTCTCAGCACTGTTTTAAGTGCTTTATGTATTAACTGATTAAACCTTTCAACAACCTTGTGGAATAGTTTCAACTATTATTCCCATTTTGTAGATGAGGAAACTGAGGCATCGAGAGATTAAATTAGTTGCCTAAACTTGCATAGTTTGTTATTAGTAGAGGTAGATTTCAAATTCAGGCAGTATTGCTCCAGAATCTATGATCTTAACTACACTGCCATTCTGATTTTATAGCATTCCTTAGTTTACAAAGAACTGTGCCAAATATTTTGTTAAATTCTTATGTAGCTCATATAAGCAGAATGTGAATGACTGACAGTCCTTTACCTCACACCCCCATGTTATTTGTATTTTCAAAGGAATATGATTATTCATCCAGAAGAATATTTAGTAAGTTAAATACCGAGAAAGAGAAACGAGAAATATTTCTGAAGTGTAGCAGAAACTCTTTTTAGTCACTAACTAACCCAATTTCACTCTACCTTGGAGTTTTCTGGCTTGGTTTCCCAGTTGGTCTTGATTTTTGCCAACGTCTCTTACACCATTCTTTAAATTGTTACAAATGACCTAAAAGTTTACTTTTTTTTTTTAAAGGCTTTGTATCTATGCCATCAAGTACTAGGAAAGATGATGGTTATTTGTAAATTAGAGTCTTTTAAAAATGAAGTGCTATGCTTTGGCAGTGGCTGTAGCAACCTTTTTCTAGATATGTCTCCTGAGGCAAGGGAAATAAAAACAAAAGTAAACTATTGAAACTACATCAAAATAAAAAGCTTCTGTATAGCGAAGGAAATAACAAACAAACCTAAAAGGCAATCTACTGAATGGGAGAAGATATTGGCAAATAACATATTTGATAAAGGTTTAGTATCCAAAATATATAAAGAACTGATACAACTCAATACCCCCCCCAAAAAAATACTATTAAAAATAGGCAGAAGATATGAACAGGTAAATTTTTCCACAGAAAACATCCAGATCGCCAACAGACACATGAAAAGATGCTCAACATCACTCATCATTAGGGAAATGCAAATCAAAACTACAATGAGATCACCTCACACTTGTCAGAATGGCTAAAATCAGAAAACAAGAAACAAGTGTTGGCAAGGATGTGGTAAAAAAGGAACCCTCATGCACTGTTGGTGTAGCACAACACCAGAATGCAAGCTGTTGTAGCCACTGTGGAAAACAGTATGAAATTCCTTACAAAGTTAAAAATAGAACTACCCTACAATTCAATAATCACACTAGTGGGTATTTACCCAAAAAATACAAAAACACTAATTTAGAGGGATACATGCACCCCTATGTCTTTTGCCAGTACTATTTATAATAGCCAAATTATGGAAGCAGCCCAAGTGTCCATTAGTAGATGAATGGATAAAGAAAAGGTGGTGTATATATATACAAGGGAATGTTATTCAGCCTTAAAAGAGAATGAAATCTTGCCATTTTCGACAACATGGATGGAGATAGAGAGTTTAACACTAAGTGAAATAGTCAGAGAAAGACAAATACTATATGATTTCACTATGTGGAATTTAAGAAACTAAACAAATGAGCAAAGGATTACAAAAAGAGAGATGAATCAAGTAATAGACTCTTTAACTATAGAGAACAAACCGATGGTTATCAGAGGGGAGGTAGTTGGGGGCCTGGGTGAAATAGGTGATGGGGATTAAGGGTATACTTATGATAAGCACTGAGTAATGTATAGATTGTTGAATCACTATATTGTACACCTGAAACGAATCTATACTGGAATTAAAATTAAAAATTTGGGGCGCCTGGGTGGCTCAGTGGGTTAAAGCCTCTGCTTTCGGCTCAGGTCATGATCCCAGGGTTCTGGGATCGAGCCCCGCATCGGGATCTCTGCTCAGCGGGGAGCCTGCTTCCCCCTCTCTTTCTGCCTGCCTCTCTGCCTACTTGTGATCTCTCTCTCTGTCAAAAAAATAAATAAAAAATCTTTTAAAAAATACATAAATAAAAATTTAATTAAAAATCAAAGTGAGGGGCACCTGGATGGCTCAGTCGGTTGGGCGTCTACTTTCGCCTGGGTCGTGATCCTAGTTGCTGGGACCGAGCCCCGCATAGGGGGGTTCCCTGCTCAGCGGGAAGCCTGCTTCTCCCTCTCCCACTCCCCCTGCTTGTGTTCTCTCTCTCGCTGTGTCTCTGTCAAATAAATAAATAAAATCTTAAAAAAAAAAAAGAATGACATAAGTAATTTAACAGCTTGGATTTTCCTTTGGGAAGTATTCAGAGCTCTTTCTATCAGCTTTTGGATTCCAATTTATTACTTTGTATTGGAATTTTTGTCTATCTCCAAGTACAGAACTATTATACAGTTAGGAGAGGTATGTGGGGAAGTATTTTTGTGTACAGCTACATAACAACTAACTAGGGCAGTGCCTGAGGTGGTGGCTCAATATTGTTGAATAAATGAGTGATTGGATGGATGAATCAAGGTATGCTGGCAACCAACCAGCTGGAGGAACAAAGGGGAAACTGGACAGAGCAAAAACATGCGGCAGACAGCATATTCACTATGAAGTGAATACCTAGCACACGGGCAATTGGTTCTTGAGTACATGATGTCCTGGCTTTGGGATGTCTTTTCTACTTACATTTGAATACAATTGTGTTTTGGTTTCACAATTTATCATACTTAAAATAAATCGTACTGATTTTAAGATGATACTGGAAAACTGAGTTTCTCCTTCTTTTCCATATGCCATCTTTGCTGGAATTTTAAATAAGTTTCTCAGTGAAGAGGCAGTTCCTTTTAATTGCCCTAATATTTCAAGCTTTTTTTTTTTTAAACGAAAATGCGTTAAAAGCATTAACATGAATTGCTGTGCAAAATAGCTCTCCTGTTTAACAGTTTCCATCAGTCCTCAGTTTAATTACTACGTTATTCTGCCAGCTTTCTCCAGAAATAATTGACCGAATGAAGTCATTTCATTGGATATTTACAAACATTAGACTCGTAAAGGGGGTGTCTGTCAATTCCCCTTTGGCTTGGAAATGACTGAGGCCAAGCTGGCAGGATACAACTGCTATTTTGGGTTTAGCATATTGTCATAGTCACCAACTCAGGAAGATGATGGGAAGGAAACATGGGAAGGTAAAATGTTTAGCTTTTACACTCAGTCCTGGTTTTATAATCTGGACTAGAAGTTTACTTGAAAAATGAGAGAGTAAAGGCTTTATTTGGTCTAAGACACAGAATGGTTGGATAGTGATGTGTGTGTGTGGTTGTTAGCATATCTTGTTAGATTATGAATAGTCTGGAAGAAATTTGCAAAGTTTTGAGTATCAATAGTCAAAGCTTAAACATTGGCTTCTCGATCATGGTAAAAATAATTACCAAGGTCAGTCTATGAATATTACTGATTTAATATAATAAAAAATTTTGTTTTGGATTAAATGATAAGATTTGATTGTGGAGGCATAATGTTAAACTAGGGATCAGACATGATGAAGATCAGGCTGGAAATTATTTTATCTGAGGCAGCCTACAGGAAATTCCAAAAGACAAGATCAATATAAATGAAGCTTGTAAAGAATTGAAGTAGAATGTCAAATTGCAATACTGTAGATTCAAGTTTAACTACAGCAGCCCCCACTCATGGAAAAAAATTGGTACAGAAACTTCAGATGGTCGTCAGAAGGAATTCCATCTGTGGCAATATTTACAACGTGATGATTTCAGAGTGGCTATTCATAGCGGGAAAATGTTGAGGGGGGGGGTTGGAAGTAAGACTATTGGGTAAGGTTCTTACTTAACCAAATAGTAGATATAGTAAATGTCTTAAGAGGAATGCTAAGAAGTGAGATGGTTAAAGTTCATGTAATGATGAAGAGTATAGAAATAATGAATCTAGATTTAGTTCTTATTTGAATATACATTTTAGTCACTTGAATATACATTTTAGAGAGGAGGATGAATCTCTCTCAAAGGTGACCCCAGAGTAATCCAAAGTGCATTTTAGTCTGTCATATCATTAGTAATTTAAGTTCAACTGTCTGTCTCAGTCACAACTTATGCATTTGGTGAGAACCCACTGGGCTATTTTCATCTTATATGGTAACAGCAAGTTTTGCGTGACTTCCTTAAGAAAAAAATATAAATACACACTTACCTGGATCCCTTGAGAAAGTAGAAGGCCTTTGAGTTTGACCTTTTGTAGCTTCAAGTCAATGCTTCTAGTTAACAAATTTCATTTCACTTATATAGGGTGAAAGATTCTTATAAGTGAGCAGTAGCTAGAATATCAGTGTAGAAAGAGGAGTGGATTAGATTAAAAATCTGTGTTCTAGCCTAGGCCGGTCCAGACATTTTGTTCTTCATTTACTGAGTGCAGCATTATAAAAGGCATTACGGAAGTAGCTGTGAACTCAAAGAATCTGTGCTTCCGGAATAAAGCATTCCAAGCCCAATTTGAATTTAGGAAAGAGTATGTACGCTAGCTTCCCACCCTTAGTGAGACACAGTAGACTTCAATATATAAATGGTTCTGAGAGATACCACTGTTTAAAAACACACACATCACACACACGAAGTTTGACTTCATTTATTCCGGTTTTTAGCGCTTCTTCTTTCTTTTTCAGTGTGTGTAACACAGAGTAATATCACCTGCAAAACATTTGGGGCAATGCTTCTGTGAGGAATCCCTTCTCTCAGCCTCCTTAATGGTTACAGGCATCCTCAGGTTTTTCTCTATGGCCAGGTGGGAACTGTCATTCTTAAAGAATTCTATGGGACGCCTGGGTGGCTCAGTTGGTTAAGCGGCTGCCTTCGGCTCAGGTCATGATCTCAGCGTCCTGGGATCAAGTCCCGCATCGGGCTCCTTGCTCAGCAGGGAGCCTGTTCCTCTCTCTGCCTCTGCCTGTCTCTCTGCCTGCTTGTGTTCTCTCTCTGTTAAATAAATAAATAAATAAATCTTAAAAAAAAAAAAGAAAGAAATTCTAAGCGGTGTATTTTAGACAGACTTGCACACTTGGACTCAGTCAATGGCTCTTACTAAATGGCACCACCCATCAAGCCGAGATTGGCAATGGGGTGTGGATAAGTGCTTTCACTGAGATGGAGAAACTAGGCCTTCACAACCCAGGCTCGTTCTTCGTGATCGCTGAGAAGACTTTCTTGGAAGCATCTTTCAGCTGTCTTAAGTGAGCTCCCTGCTTCCTAGTGTTGCCTTCTGTGCCTGTGTGTCCAGGTCCCTGCGCTGGACTGTTAATACCGCCCAAGCAGCCTGAGCAGCGGTCGGAGGGCCAAGCAAGAGGGAGATTCCACCGCTTCTTCAGAGTATTTCTGAATGTGGAGGCCTGAACAGAGGCCTTTTTTGCCAAGCAGGGCTTGAAATTCAAACTTAATGTCAGAGCCACCACACCTTTTTAAGGTAATTACCACTTAACCAAACATTTCTGAGTTCCTTATAAATTGGTCCCCTCAGTCACTTAATCCTTTTAGTAACTCTTCTCTGAACTTAGTCCAGATATTCTACAATTTGGGGAACAGGGGCCTCTGCAGGGAATGCAGTGTCCAGGTGCAGCAACCTTGCCAGGGCCCTTGGAGTGGCAGGAGGGAGCACGAGAAAGATGACGAGCACCCAATATCCCTTAGACTCTCATAAACATATGGCGGCTTTCCAACAAACGGAGGTAACGCTCACAGTAAATGTGCAGGCGAGTAGACTGGAAATCGCCCCTTCCTTGACTGAGGTGGAAGAGAAGCCAGTGGCCTGAAAAGCGAGTACTGAATGTGTGTGGGAAGTTGAAGAAATCCTTCACTTTGCATACTTCACATAAGAAATGACATACAGGGGCGCCTGGGTGGCTCAGTGGGTTAAAGCCTCTGCCTTTGGCTAGGTCATGATCTCTGGGTCCTGGGATCGAGCCCTACATCGGACTCTCTGTTCAGCGGGGAGCCTGCTTCCTCCTCTCTCTCTGCCTGCCTCTCTGCTTACTTGGGATCTCTCTCTCTGTCAAATAAATAAATAAATCTTTTTTAAAAAAAGAAACGACGTACAGCTATATTTGACAATAAGAAATCATTCTAAGGCAAAGGCTGAGAGGTTCTTAACAGGGATATTTTGAGGCAAGATCAAGGCCTAATCTGATGGTTACTGTTCTAGCTTTTTTCAGTATTAACATCATATTTGTATAAATAAGATCATTAAAACAGTGTTCATTATTTTCGTTTTCTCATTTTTGGGTGGATCTCAAAGGAAATCTGATGAGATCTAGAAGTCACTTGAAGTTGAGTAACTTTCTCAGAGTCAAACAAATGAGTAAATGGAACAGTCAGAATTATACCCCAAGCGTGGATGGTTTCAAGCCCTATACTTTTCACTTAAGGGTAAACAAACAAGCCAAATAAAAACACTCCCACCCCCATAACCATTTTCTAACACTGGTGCAGGAAGTAAGATGTTAACATTTACTGACAAGTCTGTTGGCTTTTAAATGTAGTTACTGTATCATTTGTGTCCATAGTTTTTTATCTTTTGGAGTCATTAGTTCACTTTTTTTGGATAGCTTTCTTTTATACCAAAAAAATGAAATTCCAAAGACATAAGCATCTGGTACTATGGTAAAAGTACATTATGTCAAATTTTGTTGGGGTTCTGGGAGACCCTAGCAAGGATACTGGTGAAACATTGTTAAGGTTTAAGTGCAAAAGTCAATAATAAATTCCTGAAAAATATAGGGTACTCTTACTTCTTGATATTTGGGACATTTAAACAAGTATTTAACAATCTGATTCTAAGGCTAATTAAACTTATGTATAATGGACCACCCTAAGAAATATAGAAATTAATCATCCCGGAAACTACATATCTCTGTGGCAAACTAATGTTTGAACCATATTTAAAATGCATAAATATTGCTATAAAATAAAACTGGGCAAGGAGAACCATACCAGAAGGAGTATAATATTTAATGGCAAATATGCATATTATTGTAGCACTTTAAAAATACTTTTTATAATCATGAAAGCTTAAGATTTCAACTGAAATGCCATTATTTCTCAAAATCCTGGAACATTGCTTGCTATTAAGATTCTCAATTCGCCATTTCTGATGGCAGGGGTAGGAGGGCGGTTAAGATCTCAGTATTGGATTAGGCTTTTGTTCTAAGCAAGCTTTAGTGTAGATTTCTCCCTGTCCACTTCAGGCTGATGGCTTCATTAAGGAACCTCTAATCAAGTGAGAATTTTTAGGGGCTTGAATACTAACTACATCGAATACTACAGAACTATTCTTTTCCTTCTCAGGTCTAACAGCCCTTTGTATCAGCCCTATCCAACTTTGGAGGCTGGGTTCTGGAGATCTTTGAACACAGCTGGACTCTCAGGTAGTTTGGTCTTTGGGGGCTGACATACCTAAAATAACTCCGAATAGTTAAATCTGACCACGTGTGAAATGGCAGTTGCCTTTTAATTTTAATGGAATATTTTAGAGCATTTTTATGGAAAAGCTCTTAAAGTTCATTTTTTCACTACCTCAATGAAAGGGGAAAATGTGTTGCTGTTGCTATTATTTTTTATAATAAATTTAAAGCAGTTCCTGCAAATCTTAACAAGTAGAATCAAATATTTAATGCTTTTGGCAAAACCCCTTTATAAAATTTCCAGAACAAAATAAAATATTCTGAATTTAAACTTCTTTGAGTAAAACAGCCTGAATTTTGAGGAGAACTTACATCATATATCAACATTTCCAAGTTAGTTTAGTATGTGGAATCAAACCACATAGTTACCACAATAGTTACTGTTGCATCTGCAAAGATTTGTGCTCAGATTTTTAAACCAGAATAGAAAATTATATTCATGAATATGATATTCCAGATAGATATGTATTTGTTCTTTTTTTTTTACACCATATTTCTTTTATATATGCAAATCAGGCTATCTTTTCCTTGCTTTTTACATGGTAACACCTGCATCTTACAAGATAATGTGGGTACTCTTAACTTTGGGACTTTACAAAGGGCTGGTTCTTTTGGACAAGAGGTAGTGATGAGGTGGTAATTTTTAACAAAAAGCTCTCCAGGAAAAAGAAATAAGTCAACAACCACCTCCATTTGATGATTCCTACTAGTGTAAATATGAAACATGAAGGTGAGAAGAGGTGTGTAAATCACGTCTTGCCAATCGATGCTAGCCTCCTGCAGCAAACCATTGATGATGGATTCCCTTAAATTTGCTAAACATGCAGTATGGGAGCCATCAGTTATAAAAGCCTATGTTAATGGGAAAAATTGGTTTAACTGGGTAAGATAGACCAGTAAGTTTACCGTAAGCATAGACCACCTGGGAAGGTTTCAACAGGACGTAGTCATTTTTCAGATGGAGCATTTTGAGAAAATGCCTACTAATAAACTGTCAGATATATGGTCTGACAAAAGGAATGGAAAAAGAAAAAGTCAAAGAAGTAGATTCCTTTCTTTATGTTATTTGTTATTCATAAAGAATCTGACTGCTCTGTTCCGAAGGAGCTTTGAACCGGATTGTTCCAAACAATCATCATTTGTATGATAGGATGCTAATATAGTTCTGGGAAAGATGTCTTCCAGGGAAATATTTTATTAAAATAGTCATAGCTAACATTTATTGTGGTAGCCTTCGTTTTAAGAGATTCTCATTCATTATCTTACTGAATCCTCACAACAACCTTTTTTATTCCTGCCGCTCCCATTTTACAGATGAGAAAACTGCCCACAAAGGATTGCAGTCACTTGTCCAAGTTGCCACACCTGCTAACCGGGATCAACCCAGGCAGTCTGCCTCACGGGTTGCTGCTCTTAATCACGACACTCTTACAACTCAGGTATTGGTTTGCTTTGTTTTGCCTGAAAGAAGCCTACTCATTGCTATAGTTAGCTGGTCACTTTGAATGTTTCAAGTTCTTCTTTTAGGCAATTTAATTTACGCACGGTTCTTTCCATGTATGTGGTTAAGAGATACAGTGAAGCTGTCATTGATTTTCAGAAGAGTAGGCAGTTTGAAAACCATCTTAAGGTTAGGACAGTTCTGGGCTAGGTAATCTTGGGATTACGTTAATAAGATGGGGATTAAATAGTAATGTGTTAAACCATACCCATGCTTTTAGTTAATTGAAATCATCTATCAAACTATAAATTCATATTCTTTCTATCTCTGCCTGGGATGAGTATATATATATATATATATATATATATATACCACCTAAAATTCAACATGTATACACACACATATATATGTGAATATGGACATATACCACATGCAAATATATATATATATTTATGTGCATATATATATATAATTTTTTTAAAGAAGTAAGAAAATCCAAGTTGAGGGAACATAAGAATAGGAAAAATAAAATGGAGCCAAGAATGAGGATAGGACATGAAAACCACATTTCAAGGTCTTATACTTTCTAGAGCTGAATCACGATTTTAGGTCTGAAACTTTTTAGGGCCAAAACAGAGGAGGGAAATAATATGGGGTGTTCATGTTATGCCAGTTTAAAAATATTTGTATACATTTATAATCACATAGTGATGACAACTTTACTATTAACATTCAGAATTAATCAGAATCTAAGAATCTTCTCCATCTCCCAGAGCACGTACCTCCCTTAGCAGACTTTTTAAACACCACACCATCAACTCACCTTTTAAGATCTTTTGGAATCTGTTTGATTGATTGGCTGTATTTGCATACTCTCTTATCCTTGTGTTTCTGATTCCTGATTCCTTAGGAATAATTTCTTAGCATTGAGTTAACTTTAGGGTCAATCATCAATTGTTATTTGAGCTTAACCGCAGGCTTTATCTTTGCTTACAATTTTTTTTCTTATATTATCTTCTTTCTTGAATTCAGTTTTTAGTTTGTTATAGTACATTATTTTGTATTTTTTCAGAAAGGCTATATGTGTTCAACTCGGACTTTGCATATGATTATTTGCTCTGGCTTAAATTTTTTTAAATTTTTTAGATTTGCCCTGGTTTTTAAAGGATGGTTTAATTTTGCATGTAAATTCTAATTGTCCCTGGTTAATTTAAAGCATTGAAGAACAACAGATTGTCTTCTAGCATCTATTGTTATAAGTGAGAGGTCTGATGCTGTTTTCATTTTTCTTTCCACTTGGTTATACTCTATCTCTTTCATAGCCTATTACAACTTCCTACTTAATGTTGGAGATAACCTATTTTAATAGAATGTGTCTAGATGTTATTGCTTGCCCTACTGAAGAGACTTTGTTCATCTAGCAGAAACTTTGCCTTGCTGTTCTTGCTTTTGCTACTTATTTGATTTTTTTCTTCTATTTTTTACTTTAGCTTTCTTGAATGCCTACTAGATGGATGGCAGAACTTTTAGATATACATGTCTCATCTTTTCTCTCATCCTTTTAATCTCTTTGTTCTTGTCACTGAATTCTCTTATGATCTTTTGGCTTACCTCTCCAGCTCACTATTTTAATCTGAAGTCTCAGTCATTCTGCAGTTCAGCTGCATTTTAATAATCTTGATAATTTCCAAAAACTCTGCTTCTTTTTCATTGCATCATGTTTTGAAGTTTTTTTTTTAATTTGACATCTTTTCCTTTTAAAACTATCTGTAGTTACAAATCGTGTTTTTCTGATGATTTTTTCCAATTCCTATATTTTTTCTTCTTCAGGAATTAGCTCTTTTGTGGAATATTGCAGTTTTTATTTTTTTATTTTTTATTTTATTTTATTTTTTCAGTGTTCCAAGATTTATTGCTTATGCACCACACCCAGTGCTCTATGCAAAACGTGCCCTCCTTAATACCCACCACCAGGCTCACCCATCCCCCAACCCTCCTCCCCTCAAAACCCTCAGTTTGTTTCTCAGAGTCCACAGTCTCTCATGCTTCATCTCCCTCTCCAATTTACCCCAATTCACTTTTCCTTTCCTTCTCCTATTGTCCTCCATGCTATTCCTTATGCTCCACAAGTAAGTGAAACCATATGATAATTGACTTTCTCTGCTTGACTTATTTCACTCAGCCTAATCTCCTCCAGTCTCGTTCATGTTGATAGAAAAGTTGGGTGTTCATCCTTTCTGATGGCTGAGTAATATTCCGTTGTATATATGGACCACATCTTCTTTATCTATTCATCTGTTGAACGGCATCTTGGCTCTTTCCACAGTTTGGCGATTGTGGCCATTGCTGCTATGAACATTGGGGTACATATGGCCCTTCTTTTCACTGCATCTGTATCGTTGGGGTAAATACCCAGTAGTGCAATTGCTGGGTCACAGGGTAGCTCTATTTTTAATTTCTTCAGGAATCTCCGCACAATATTTTAGTTTTTTTTTAAAACATGTGGTTGACCTTCTCATGAAGTTGATATTTGGTTTCCTGTTCATATTTGTTGGTGAGTCTGCCATCAGAGATTTTTAACTTGAGAACTACAGACCAATACAATTAGAATTCAGGATGTTCATGAATTTAGATGGGAAATGATAGTATTCTACTGGCTTCAAATGAAATTTAGCAATTTCTTCAATTATGAACAGAGGCAACAACTCTAGGAGTATTACCAGTATCTGTGACTTTGTCACTGATAGACATCACAGACATTTCCACATCACATTAGTTTGTAAGTATGGATCATAATCATCACTGTTTTGAAACTTTGGCAGTGTTTGGCCTACTGCTAGATCTTATCATTTTATGTGTTAATAAAGAAGCAAGTGTATTTTTATATTATAATTTAAAAATATTTTGATACTTTCATTTCAGTGTAATTGGTCTCCTTTATAATCATATAAATTTTTAAAATATTATATATTTCAAAATATTATTCTGAGAAGGACTCCCTAGGGTTCATCAGACAAAGAAGTCCATGTGGCATAAAAGAAGCTAAAACCCCCAGGCTAGGCTGATCACTGCTGCTTGCTGAAACAGATTTCACCAGCCTGGGGAATGATACTTGTGCCCTGCTAATTAGTTCATGAGCCCTGACTCATGTGCAAAAGGACGGGTATGACATAGGCAGGCTTAGGGGTAAGAAATACTTATTTTTTTTCTGTGAGCTCTCCTAACCCTTATGATAGCTAGGGACACATATTTCTCCCACAGCCCATTCTATCCATCCTGGATTAGAACTCGCATTTTTATGGAAGACCAGTATTTGTGCTTTCCGCTTTGGGCAACACCAAAGTGGCTCTGCGTGTGGAGATTCAGCTGTCCTGCTGCCCTTTAAGCACTTGCTCACGCAGGGTCCGTTCCTCCTAGCCCCTGCTGGCTCTGATTCACAGGTTTAATCTAGGATTCTACTAGGTAAACTTAGATTTTCAGATTTCCAGGAGAGTCTCTCCTTCGTTTGTATGGATTTAAGGGGTGTGTGTGTGTGTGTGTGTGTGTGTGGTGTGTCTTTTGGAATTTGCAGTCAATCTGATTTCATCTTCCAGTTCGTGGACACTGATGATATCCTTCCTGGCATTTCAGGATTTATTTTGGCTTTTATGCTTTCTCTGACTTGGGGGAACAGATAAACAATTATATTTAGCTGCTTCCTTGAACCAAAAGTCTTGTCTTCTTTATATTGGCTTAAGTAAGGATTTAGAGTGTATAGTGGTGCTCCTCAAACCTCAAACTGGCAGATCTCTTTTAAAGAAAAGCCAAAGTTGTTGCAGGATCCTAGCTAGAATGTACTGACTTAGCTTTAGAATCACTGTTGTACCTAAATCTCCGCTGGGTTTGTACTTCCCTTTTTTTTTTTTTAAAGATATTTGTAAATTGGGCAGTGATTATCCTATAGTTCTTTCCTCTGACCCAGCATACCTCTCATCCAGAGGTTTCAGTGATCTCTGTAGTTAAAATCATATTCTTTAGTGAGACACCTATATCAGACATTTATAACTGTTCTTTGTTTGGCTGCTTACTAGAAACAAATTTAGCAAAATCTTATGTGTGCTTTTATCCTGGTCACACTCTTGTTGTTATCCAGGTGTCTTCTATGTTGGAGACTTATCAGAAGAGACACAGGGCAAGTCAGACTTGCAGGGACTGCCAACAATAAAACTCTGTATGCTAGGTTTTCCCACATCAGAAAAATCCAAGTGATTTGACACTGACATAAACATTTAGAGATATTTCAGTTTGCACCAAATTAATTAATTTGTCATCACTTAAATTTAAATTTGAGATTGAAGACATGGTCCCTGCCTATATTTTTAGCTTATTAAGTAAAGTTTTGCTTCTTAAACTTAATTTCATTTTAGAATTAGCTCATAATGGAAATTCTTCTTAATTTCAGTTTTTAAATCATCTCAGAACTTTTTAAATAAGGGAGAAGAATAATTTTGAGACGAAGAAGATAACTGAAAAAAAAATCATCTCACCTCCTCCAGTTTTAAGTATAAAACTCAAAATCTCAAAGTATTAGTTCCATCTCAGGTTATAGTTAGACAAAAGAGTGTTTAAGAGTTGGCTCCCTAAATATGCAACGCAGTTGTTGGTAAGATAGGACTGAGTTTATTGCTTGGTGTGGTGGGAAAATAAGCATGGCCTCACAGAGCTTTGGCCGTGTCTTGAAGGGGTTGGGGGAAAGGTAAGGTCAGAATTTATTGAGGCTTGGAAGTTTTGCTTAAATCTGATCTTTCAATGTGGGAAATTGATTAGGATTGGGTAAGAAGTCCAGGATTGGTAGAAAGATCAAGGGGAAGATTTTGAAGCAAGGGATTCAAAGACTCTGGGGGATATACCTATCAGTCAGTGGTTTCCATTGAAGAATTAGAGGGTCTTTGGGGGAAATTCCTGTAATGAACATTCACATTCACACCATTTCTTGGTTGGGTAGGACAGTCCTAGTAAAGTTTAAAAAAGTGCTAACGAAGACAGTGGAATAGAAAAATCACATGAAAGTAGGCAGTAAGAAGTGGCTTCCTTACTCAGTGCCCAAGATGTTATGTGGGAGATGATTTTACTTCTCAACATTCTCAAGATCTATCTGGATTGTGTAACCCTGCATTTGCTCTGTGGTCAGATCTTTTCGAGGTCCTCTTGATTCTCTACTCCTATTCACTGGAAGGTGGGAAAATAAAATTTCACCTCCAGCAGGAATACCGATGGTGTACCTGGCACATTCTGAAGTCTTTGGATCATGGCATGATATAGCGTGATTCTCTAAAGCGCGCATCCAAGAGACAGAAGACCCGAGGTTCAGTGCCTCCACTCCCCAGTGTGGGCAGGGGCTGGACATGTGGGCGACAGCCTCACCCAGTGTGACTTTGTAAGCAACTAGAGAGCTTTAGCTACGGAAAAACAAGGGCCTAGAGGTGGATAACATATAAGCAGTTGGTTTCCAGAGTGACCAGTGAGATTATCAGGATAGGATTAAAAACAAAGCCTCTTTAAGGGTGGCTTTCAATTATCTTTTCAGTTCAGAGGGCTTTTTAGAGCCCTGCAGCTACACCCTAAAACAGCTGTCACAATGTAAGTAAGATGAGTAAGTCTCTCCTGTGACAAATATATTCTATCTCTTCTTCTTCCTCCAAATACATGTCACCTTCCTACCTGTATATGAAAGATCCAAATTTCCATTTTATTAAATTTTGCATGGAGACTTCTGTTAATGTACCATTTTCTATCCTTAAGGTACTTCCAAACATACATGATACCAGAGCCCCAGTCCGATTGTTTTGTGCCAATGTATTGAACTGGAAAAAAAAAAAAAGAGGATGAGTAAGAGGAAAAAAAAATTCAAAATCTTATTTCAGGGATGCTCAAAGGATCTCTCTTGCTTTCAAAAGTTTTAGAGCGAGATAGGGTCCTTTTTTTTTTTTTTTTTTTTTTGTAGCTTGGAGTAACTTTCCTGCCAACCGCCCATCTAACCTCTGTCACTAGAAAGCTATGTGCTGGCAAACTGGCCTCAACAGTTCAAGGTTGGAGAACCCCAGCCAACGCCCGCGGGTGGGACAGAACCCAGGCGCCAGGCAGTATCCTCGGGCTGCTAATTTGCTGGACACACAGAGCCCTGTTCTGTAACCTCCCCCTAGGTTGTGGGTGAGTGGAACCCATTAACATTTAAAAATATTTGCAGAAATCAGAGGGGGAATAAGGTATTTCTGGAGGGCCAGTACTCAGTGCACTTTCATGCGTGCCAAAGTTTGCTGGCACGGCTCAGGCTGTGATAGAGAACATCTGGGCGACTGCTGCTGCAGCATATAGTGGGGTGGAGGGCAGGGAACAAAGGGGGCTTGTGAGAGCATGTTCGAGGGGGGAAATGCTTTGCGCAAAGGCAGCCTTACTTAATGCCTATCCCAGGCTCAGCTGGGGGAGGGGACTGAGGACAGGAATGGAAGGTTTTGCCCTTCTGTTGCCTTGGTAATGAATGCTGGAGACAGAAGCAGCATAGCACTAGCTAGTAGGGCTGCAGAGACTTTTGTTTCCACTGCTAGACAGACATGTGTCTAAGTACGAAGATGCAGCCGACAGCAATGACCCCTGGTAGCCTCTTCATGCTGCTCCTGCTCTTGGAGCCACGTCGTTGCGGGGAAAGGGGGCAGGAAGTAGATTGGAGAGGAGGGAGGATTGGTAGAACATTTCGAGTCCAGACAGATTTGTCATTGTTTCCCCCATTGCCAGTCCCATCCATATGGAAACAAGATAAAATGAGTTGCATATCATGAATAGGTATGTTTCGAACACAAAAGTGCTTTTATTGACTGAAGGTTAAGGTCAGACTGTTGAAAATCTGTCATTTGTGAGTAGAATTTTGTATTGGATTCAGATTTATGCATGCCGCACCTTACTGAGCATGCATATCTATGCAAGAAAAATCCATGTTTAGGCATTTATTAAATCATGGAAGGCATGACTTGCTGATATATGATAGGAACCACTACAGTTCTGTATAAGAATGAATAAACTACGACCCTCTTAACCAGTCATATACTGGTTTATATATAAGCTGGTCTAGGTGTTCCAATAAATGTGATATATATACTTCGTTTTCAAAGTCCTCCATCTCTGTACACTTTGTTCTCTAGGTCATTGTTACCTTAGTGCTCAGCTCTGAAAAATGAGTCCCACATTTTTAATATCTCTAAGAGCTTTCTGTCCTGTGGATTCATCTCAGGACCCTGACATAAAACTTAAAAGTGCTACAGGTTTTGTGATGGCACGGATGCCAATACTAGTTGGCCTAAGGATGCCAAGTTTCTAGAATCTTCACATTCCATTCATTTAACAAATATTTATCAACTGTCTACTGTAATGGGCTTTAGGTTACGATATTCAACAAGATAGCCCCTCCTTTCCAATGCTGGGAGCCCCAAATGATAAGTTTTGATACTTCAAATAGTGAATTCTAGCTTGCTTGAAAATAGGTAGGCAAACTTTATTCAATTCCCCTAACTACTCTGATGACTTTTATTTTATATTGACTTTTACTATTTCAGATCGTTCACAACATTTTTAAACTTACACTACTAAGATTGTTCTGCTGTCCAAAAATGCCTACTAAATTAAGGCTAGTCCATGGCTTTGAATTTTAAGTGATCTGATATCTATGATATGTCTGCCTGCCTGCCTATAGTTAGCCTAAAATAGGCCACCTAGAATCTTAAGAGGTTCGGCTTTGGCAAAAAATAGTTTAAAAACTATCGTTAGTTCTAAGTTTGTTTAGAATTTGAGTTTACTTCAGTTATTTGTGTTAAGAATTATACTCTGCAACTCAAGGTTTCACATTTCTAATTGCTTTTTAATATTTTAAGATTTTCTTTTACCCCTAAGTTTTTCTAAAACTTTGCCCTTTCCCTCTCTTGCATTTTCCAAGCAATAGATCAGATCCAATCAAGTGGCAGATTTATTGGCCAGTTACTCCAAGAGAAACCATTTTTCAAACTAAAACCACTAAAGGTTACTTTAAATCCTTTCAGGTATTCTCTCTCTGAAACATAATTATCATAAACTATAAACTCCCTTGTCTCAGAAGTGATAGGCATCTGGTGTTATGTAGAAATAGAATCTATAACTCAAACTACAAAACAATGATCTCGACAAATTTTTAGTTTGATGAAAACACCAGAAAAAATGCATATAACACTCAATTTCACCTCCATCCTTGCACAACCCTGTATATGTTAGTAAGAAACTGTACCCCTGGTGAGTAGCCCCACTTCCTTTTGAGGTTAACTGACATTTGTATGCAATTATTGCCTCTTGTAAATAAATGGATGTTCAAATGTTAAATAGAACTTACATTCTTGAAGTTAAGACATCGTAAGGATTGAAAAAATGGAATTATCAGTCTTAGTTATATCAGGGATATAGACGTTATCCCCAAATCCTGAAAATACTGTCAAATGTATCCTGCACATATTGAGAGTGAACCCATATAGAGAATGTTTGTTTCTCTGATCTCCACATTGTTATGTTCCTTTTATATTATGTGGAGACTCAAACACCCGAAATGTTTCATTAGGTTCCAAAGAAATGTACATTATCATTTTAAACCCAAGAGTGAATCTCTGAAGTCATTATTTTGAAACAAATAATTGAGTTTTGACTAAAACCTTAGGAGATTCTACTCTGATTTTGTTTCCTTGACCAAACTAACTATAGTGAGTCCTTTGAAATTAATTCTCCATTTAAGAGTAGTGCTAATGGTATAGATCCATGTCATAATTTCTTCCTTCATCTGTATCCAATGACCAATGGCATCTAACATTTGGTGTCTATTCCCTTTGTTCATCCACTTGGCTCGTAGCAACCTGTTTTACCGTGCAAGACACTTAAGTGACGAACAAATCCAGTGGCCAGTCTTACAAATGTAACGGCTTATTCAAATTGACCATAGTTAGACAGTTGGTTTTCAAAGAGGTCTTTTGAGTTTGTTGTCAGGGACCCACTGGCCATGAAGCATCTCAGGCATTAAGGCCACAACGCGCCATTGTTGGTTAGTCCAAAGCTGTTCACTGGGATAACACATCTGCATACAGCAAGAGAGTTTGGAGTTGCCCATTTGGACATGAGGGGATCGACCCAGCTGCTACAAATGATCCAAAAAGCTCTGTGTTTTTCATGACAGATTTTATAACCTTATTTCATCCCATTTCTGGACGAGCTCAACTGTCTTGTCAGTACTTTATCTGCATAGTGGCCCTGCTCTGCTGCTTCAGCCAGTAAACGTGGCCTTCGTATCCTTCATGCAGGGAGATGTAACACGTTTATTGAGCTGCTTAGGCGTTTCTCTTACACAACTCCACAAACAACCTCCACTGCTATCTGAGATCTGAGCTGTTTATTTACTCTCCCCTTGACCTTGAGCCCATCCTTATTCTACCGCATTATCCCCCAGTCCCTAAGCAAGACCCAAAGTGTCATAACCCGCATAACGGTCGCCCCACAGCCTGCTATTGGCATGATTCAGTCATCTCTAGCATGCTTATTCCCTCTTTAATGTGAAAATAGCAGTTGTTCTGTTAATGTAAGCTCAAGTACCAGCTGATAATTTTGACAACACAAATATGTGCTCATAACCATGAGCTGTCATTAATAACAAACTTCCCTGAAACATTCAGAAATTCAGCAGCAGATATGATATCAGAACTTGCCTTGACTATGGTTGTTCGGTGCTATGCAAATCATCTTGAACTACTCACTATTGCCCAGAGAGAGATGATTTGTTTTTCTTTTGTGTAAAATTATTCAACTCAAAAAAATCCAACCTTAATGAGGAGCCACACTGAAGAAATAGGGTTGAAAACATGCTGATCAGAAATCTCAGTGATGCAAAGAATGGAAGGTACTAAAGTCAAATACTTTATATAGCAGAGGGCAATCAGACTCTTAGCGTAAGCAAAAATGACTCTGCTCTTACAGGAAAAACGTGTGTATCAGTCTAAGTCTCATTTAAGTGAAAGGTCATTTTCAAAAGCAATGTATTAAAATTCATATACAATTGACAGTTGTAAAAGTAACATTTGTTTTTCCCCCTCCTCTCTAAATGAGTGTAGGATTGGCAGTGTGTAAAGAAGTGCATCCTCATTCCGGGATCTTGTACCTCTGACCTAAATTTATTCCTAAGAGAACAGATAGCAACAAAGGTCGGACCTAATCACTGCAATAAAATCTTTGGTGGAACCACTTGAGCTAGTATCCCAATGTTTATAATCTGATTTTTTGGGCTTCATTTACCACAGAGGAGATTAAAGGCTTCAATTCATCTCTTTCCTGTAGCATGCCTCATGGGGAGAATATGTTGTCCCTCGTGATGTTTAAATAGTTCTCCAGCTGCTGGGCTTCTAAAGGTGTTTCTCAACCTTTTTATAACCTCTGCCCCTCTTTGATAAAGAAAAATCTCATGTTTCTCTGGAAATTATTTTATGCCCTGCCTGTTAATGGGGAAGACGGTGATGGGTGAGGAGCGGGGGAGGGATGGTTGTTCCATTTGTTTTCTGTTTTCTGAGTTTCTTCACTGGCCACAAAGATTCTATCAAACTTTTTCTGTGGCTTTTGAAAAATCTTTTTGTGTATTTGTTTTTAGAAATGGAAAGATATAATACTGAACACGTTTTTAAAAATTTTATTTTATTTTTTCAGTATTGAACATGTTTTATCCAGTCCATGTATGTTCCGCACTTCAGTTCTACTCCTCTCTAGACATGCGAGACTATAGCAACTTGCTCTGATAAATGGAAATAGTATTGCTTCTCAAGATGTTAAACTAAAACTAAAATTTTGAAGCACAGGCTATGTCTTTAGCCCCTCTGAGGATAAAAATATTAATTTGGTTTGTGTATACCTCAAAATTATAATCTAATTTTTTAGTTCTTAAACAAATGGTTTTAGTATAAGATGGACAACAACCAATTTCAGAGAACAATGAATACACTATTGTGTCATTTTCCACTTATCCAGCCAAATGAAGGAATTCTTAGGGGACATCTTTAAACTATTAGTAATCACCAACAAGTAAAATTCTGATGAGTATTGTGCTTTCAGCTCTTTTTGTCTTTTTTAGTTGGTAAATTTTCCAATTGTCTGTTGAAAATATATCTAGGTATCTTTTACCCATATCAAATCATCTCCTATGATTAGTGAAACCTACTTTTTAGTCTAATCCTGAATTTGGTTTATGTGGTTACTAATAATCAGCCATTTTACTTGGAAAACTAGATTTACATGGAGCTTCTGGACTTATCATGCCATCTCACTTCCAATGATAGGACACTGCTCCTTTCTGTGTAGTCCACATGGTCTTTTGTGAAATCTTTTGGTTACATCTGTGATCTCCTTAAGTAACCACTTTTTTTTTCCAATTTTTTGCAATGAGCCACAAATTATGTTGGGTATTCATACCCATGGGCCCCCCTAATCCCATACCAGTCTACTAGGGTAGTCAGTGTTATCCCTACTTTCCAGATGAAGAAACTGAGATTCAGAGAGATTAAGTAACTTTTACAAGGTCAATCAGTTAGTAAGTGGTAGAGCCAGAATTCAAACCCAGATCTGTCTGAGTTCAAAGCCTATGGTCTGCAGCATGACTGCATATAGCCATAAGCAGTGATGATACTTGACCCTCCTTACAGCATCCTTTGGGATCTTTACTGAATTACTTCTGGAGCCAACTAATTTATTTGACTTATCTTGTCTGAACTTTTGATAAATATCTCAATACCACCTTGGACAATATGCAGGTTACTTGTCGACATTCCTATTCTACTGGTTTCCTTTTAGGACCCTGAGCTAGAGACTATTGCTAAGCAAGTCCCTGTTATTATAGTTTGCCCAGGACAAATGCTATGGATGTCTTCTTTTATCCTGTAGAGTCATTTTTTTTCCTTGTGGAACTTCTCTGTTGAATAAGGAGAATAGGAATAGGCTAAAGTTTTTTCTAAACTTGAAAATTCAGGAAGTTGTCAATGGACATTAAAGTATTGCTTTCTGAAACTATAGCAAAGTTTTCCCAAGACTACATTTTAACAAACCAGATTTCACATGTGAGAGGCATTGGTGTCACAAGATGTGAGGATGGTGACCATGTCTCTGGGAGCACTTTCCATCTCTGCAAATTGAGAAATTTTCGCAGGAATTTAAGACCCCAAGAAAGTACTGATGGCAGTGAAAGTTCTGTATATTAAAATACACTATTTGGAATTTCTTCAGTGAGGGCAACCAAATTTGAGGACCAACTTCATTTATCTTAGGTATCTTAATTCCTTAGCAACAATACCAGTTCGCTTGATAAAATTTGGTCCTGGAAATTTTTGATGATGAGGATAATCCTCTAGGTTGAAAAGTAAAATTACATGTGGCAATTTGGACCTTTTTCTTTGCTCACAGTACTGGCAGAAAGTTAGTTGAGTTTCATAAAATATACCCACTGAAATTCAACCATTTCTGAAATGAGAGAGGGTGTCATTTTTATGTACTGAATGATGAATGTTCTCTGGAAAAGATGTGGGCAGAATAAATAAATGTTAACATAAAGAATTTGATATCCTAGTTAGTTTAAAGAAAATTTTAAGTTTTCTTTAAGTTTAAGTTTAAGAAAATCTCCCAAAAGAGACATACAGATGGCCAACAGACATGAAAAGATGCTCAACATCACTGATTATCCAGGCAATGCAAATAAAAACAACAGAGAGATACCACCTCACACCTGTCAGAATGGCTAAAATCAACAACACAAGAAACAACAGGTGTTGGTGAGGATATGGAGAAAGGGGAACACTCTTGTACTGTTGGTAGGAATGTAAAGTGATACGGCCACTTTGGAAAACAATATGGAGGTTCCTCAGAAAGTTAAAAATAGAACTACCCTACAATTCAGCAATTGCATAGTAGGTATTTACCAGGATATAAAAATACTAATTCAAAGGGATCCATGCACCTTGATATTTAAAGCATCAGTATTTATAATAGCCAAATTATAGAAACAACCCAAGTGTCTATTGACTGATAAATGGATAAAATGGAAAATAAGATTTGAGATATATATATATATATATATATATGTATATACATATATATATCACATATCTCACAAAAGAATGAAATCGTGCCATTTGCAACAACATGGATGGAGCTAGAGAATATAATGCTAAGTGAAATAAGTCAGAGAAAGAAATACCATGTGATTTCACTCATATGTGGATTTTAAGAAACAAAACAAACAACAAAGAGAAAGAAAAATATTGAGAGAGAGAAGCAAATCAACAAATAGAGTCTTTTTTATTTTTATTTTTATTTTATTTTTTCAGTGTTCCAAAATTCATTGTTCATGCACCACACCCAGTGCTCCATGCAATATGTGCCTTCCTCAATACCCACCACCAGGCTCACCCAACCCCTCACCTCCCTCCCCTCCAAAACCCTCACAGTCTCTCATGGTTTACCTTCCTCTCTGATTTTCCCCAATTCACCCTTCCTTTCCTTCTCCCAATGTCCTCCATGTTTTTCCTCATGCTCCACACATAAGTGAAACCATATGATAACTGATTCTCTCTGCTTGACTTATTTCACTCAGTATAATCTCTTTCAGTCCCATCCATGCTGATACAAAAGTTGAGTATTCATCCTTTCTGATGGAGCCATAATATTCCGTTGTATATATGGACCATATCTTCTTCATCCATTCGTCCGTTGAAGGGCATCTTGGCTCTTTCCACAGTTTGGCGATTGTGACGATTGCTGCTATGAACCTTGGGGTACATGTGGCCCTTCTTTGTATTATATGTGTATCTTTGGGGTAAATACCCAGTAGTGCAATTGCAGGGTCATACGGTAGCTCTATTTTTAATTTCTTAAGGAATCTCCACTGTTTTCCAAAGTGGTTGCACCAACTTGCATTCCCACCAACAGTGTAAGAGGGTTCCCCTTTCTCCACATCCCCTCCAGCATTTGTTCTTTCCTGTGCTGTTGATTTTGGCCATTCTAACTGGTGTAAGGTGGTATCTCAGTGTGGTTTTGATTTGAATCTCTCTGATGGCTAATGATGATGAACATTTTTTCATGTCTGTTAGCCATTTGTATGTCTTCTTTGGAGAAGCATCTGTTCATGTCTTCTACCGATTTTTTGATGTGATTATCAGTTTTTTGAGTGTTGAGTTTGAGGAGTTCTTTATAAATCTTAGATATCAGACCTTTGTCTGTAGTGTCATTTGCGAATATCTTCTCCCATTCTGTGGGTTACCTGTTTGTTTTGTTAACTGTTTCCTTTGCTGTGCAGAAGCTTTTTATCTTGATGAAGTCCCAAAAGTTCATTTTCGCTTTTGTTTCCTTTGCCTTTGGAGACAAGTCCTCAAAGAAGTTGCTGTGGCCGATGTCAAAGAGGTTACTGCCCATGTTCTCCTCTAGGATTTTGATAGATTCCTGGCTACATTGAGGTCTTTTATCCATTTCAAGTTTATCTTTGTGTATGGTGTAAAAGAAATAGAGTCTTAACTATAGAGAATAAACTAATGGTTACCAGAGGGGAGGTTGGTGAGGGAATGAGTGAAATAAGTGATGGAGATTAAGGAGTGTACTTGCTGTGATGAGCACCAGGTGTTGTATGGAAGTTTTGAATCACTATATCATACACCTGAAACTAATATTACACTGTATATTAACTAACTGGAATTTAAATAAAAACTTTTAAAAAGATATTTAAGAAAATACAGGGACAAATAGAAACAATAAATTTTTAAAGGCCAACAATTCAGGGACTCAAATGTCTGATACATGTTCTTCCACTTAAAACTAGGTAGTAGATGGAATGTCAGGTTGTATCAATGGAGTAATTCTATTTTTAGAAAGTTCAAATGCTAAGCTTAAACTTATTATAATTTTAATTATAAGTTTAAACTGAAATCTTTAATGTAATTTTGTTCATAAATGCTGATAATGTTTTTAAGTAGACGTCAATTACGTGGAATTATTAAGCAATTGTCTGAGTGATCCTGCATAAACTTTTAAATTAAATTTATCTTGTTTCTTAATAGAGGAAAGGTTAGTTTCAGGAGGGATTTTTCCCTATTGAAATTGGGAACTAAGGAATAAGAAAAACAAGTTTAATACTAGTTAGAAATTATTTGTTCAGTTCTGACATTTGGAAATGTAATCAAAATTATTTTTTCCAACCAAGTCTGTATTTCTAAATTCTTACTAGATCTAAGACTGTGTTGCGGAGGGGCATTGCTTTTTCCAAAGGGTATATTTATTATTTTTAAAATATAGCCTCTTGGAAGAAGCCCTATTGGCGGTTTCCCTGTTATAAAAAATTTTAAGTTATTTTGAATTTATTATAATGGAAATATTTCAGTTCATTTTAGCATTATTTATGTATGTTAGGACCTGGGAAGGATACAAAGTTAATTCCCATCCTTAACCTCCCAGGAGAGGACATCTGGTTGGAATTCTTTATTTTTGAATAGTGTTATTTGCCTTTTACAATGAACACTACATGCCACATCTTTATTTTATTCTAATAAATCTATGAAACAGGACAGACGAGAAAACCAAGCACAGAGAACTTGTAGAATCATTTTATTATATAATAGTTGTTATGGGAATCAACCATAGATCCAGAGTCTTCTGATCCAAATCAGAAGACAGAAATCTAAACCAGAAGTCTGAAAAAGGGAGTCTAGTCCTGGTTGTCCAGTTACTAGCTGTACAGCCTTGGGTCAGTCACTACCTCTGGGCTCTCAGTTTCCCAGCTGTATAATAACCGGGTTGAGGCAGATGATCTCTAGTACTCCTGCTAGTTCTACAGTTCTCAGGTGGTTTTCCCTAAGGAAAGTAATGTGACAACCTGGAACAAAAGTCATGATGTTTAGAGGCATAGTTTCCTCCTCAACTTTCTTTTCCTAGGTTAATATTCTCATTTCCTTCCGTGAATCCAGATAGAACTGAGTTTTTCTAAAGATGTACCATTTCTCCTTTCTTCCTAATTCACTTCATTATAGGTCAGTGCTTTCGGGATCTTTAACAATTCATTGCTGTGCTTCCCATTTCTAGGACCTCTTTTTCAGAAGTATATCTGGCTTCTCTGAACACATTTAAGGCTCTCTTCACATTGGGAAACTCTGCGTTCTCTTCGGCGGTAGCACTTGCTCCCCTAGGACTCATTGTAAGGATTTAACATAACTTCTACCTCATCTTCCATAACCTCATTAAGACTCTCCAGTTGTACAAGTGATGGAGTGTTGGGAATTTGAGGCATGTCAAGTTTAAGACTAAGGAAATCGGGTCCACTCTCAAATTAGACTTCATTCCACACAGTTTTCATGTCATTTCCCCCCATCATTTTTCAGTATTTTTCTTAACCCGGTAGTCAAATGTGCCAAAATCCCTGGCATATGCCACCGTCAGCTTCAGTATCATTGCTGAGCCGCAGACGGGTATTTCGTCCAGCCTGTCTTGGATTCACAGTCACTTCCTGCCACATTGGCTGCTGGATGGATTTGTGTGGGGTGGAAGAAAGTTAAAATTTAACGTTTGCCACCAAAGACTCCCAGTTTATGGAGTGACCAGGGGCATTGTTCGGGAGGAGCGGTGCTTTCTTTGAAAGGTTATCACTCTCCCATTACCTATAAACCACTAAGCAGTAACCTCAAATCAACCACTCACTATCTCCAGTAACTCCTGTTGTTCTGTTTGAATAGCATAATACCAGCAAGTCTGATTTGTTCTTAGCCCATTAGTGTTGGATAGCATTGGATAGTTGGATATTCTGGGGATGAACAAGCTGGAGCTTTCCATTCCCTGCTGAGTCTCCTCTAAGCAAGAGAATGAGGTGCTCTGTGTGGCTGCCTTAAATCCAGGCACAGTCTTTTTTTTTTTTTTTTAATGTGCACTAAACGTACAGGAAGGTATCTGTTTCCACGGGAGACTGGTTTCATCTGCATTAAAAGCAAATTGCAGAGGACGTTCACCAGTTTCTGTTATGAACTTCAAAAGTTCGGGAAATTCCTCTACTGCTGCCTAGTCCGTATTTGCTCCCTATCTCAAATTTTGGTGCTTAGACAAATGTCTGTAACATTGAAGTCAGTTCACCACGTCTGCTGTTTTAAAATTCCTTTGGTGGTACTCTTATATCACATACACCGAGCACATTGTTTATTAACGCTCAGAAGCACTGAGTTTAGTAGAAAGAGCACTGACACGATCTGAACAGGCGCAACTATGGAAAGTACGCGGTGGTGGTGTGCATGCACTCGCGCCTACAAGTTTGCATAGGTGGAGATATTTAAGGTGGTTCATAGGTACCAAGTAAATAAAACCCTTTAAAAATTTCCCTGAAGAGGGCACCTGGGTGGCTCAGTGGGTTAAAGCCTCTGCCTTTGGCTCAGGTCATGATCTCAGGGTCCTGGGATTGAGCCCGGCATTGGGCTCTCTGCTCAGCGGGGAGCCTGCTTCCCCCTCTCTCTCTGCCTCCCTTTCTGCCTACTTGTGATCTCTCTCCTCTCTGTCAAATAAATAAATAAAATCTTAAAAAAAAAATTTCCCTGAAGATATTACATATTAACCTGGGTGTGTCCTCAGCCTGGCTGGAACAGATTATGCCCCATGAGAAAGTCTTCTGGCTGCATTGTGTTCTTTGACTCCTTCTCTTGGGAGACTTTTTCTGATGAAGTCAGTTTGACCTCACCTCATGGTCCTCTTCACAGCTCTGGTCAGAAGCCCTCTCTTTGGTGAAAACGTCCCTCCCTGACATTTTCAAACTCCAGGCCAGACTAATCGCTTTCTTGTGGGTGCTGAGTGCATTTTACCCACTTGTGAGAAACATTACAGTGGGTGTTTACAAATCTGTCTCTCCAGCTATATTGGGACTTATTTGAGGCTACCAATTTTGTTTTATACAATAGAGGCAGTGTCACAAGTCGGAAAGAATCTGAACTCCCAAGCCAGACCTGGTTTCGAATCAATTGCACTGCTATGTTGTCTGTAATTAAGTACTCAAAGGTTAGCCTCAGTTATTTTATATGGAAAATGGGGAACGGGATGTCCAATTCCATAAGGCTTTCTGAGAAGTGCTAAAAGGCCCCCATGTATTACATTTCCTTGTATCTTGCCTAAAGCCTAGTGCCTGCCAGAGACATAAGAAGTGTTCAATATGCTTGTGTTCTTTGACCTACAATATCCTGATAATCTAAAGTCTGACCCCTTCCTTTCAAAAGAAGTTGGTTCCTTCTCAATAATGGCAGCTTGATAAGGGCATGGGATACTTGGGTGATGGCCAGTCTTCATCACCTAGGATATTCATAGAGACCACAGTTAGGAAGTCAACCATTCAGAAAGCTATGAAAAAGGTGCCATTTCTATGTAGATTTGTTGAATGAATGATCTCATTCATTTAACAAATAATTCTGGAGTACTCACTATATGCCTGCCAATTGTGCCAGATGCTATAAAGATTATAATCTAGCGGATGGCAAACATTTTTAAATTAAATTTAAAAAATACAACTAAATAAAATTAAGTACAGTGAAGAAAAGAAATAAGAGCTGAGATCCTGATTTCCTTTCCAAATCTAAACTACATGATTCAATGTCTAAATTTCCAGAAAAGTGGAAAATTATTCGCCAAATTGGAATCTTGGAAGTGAAAATTTCAAGATCCTTTGTAAATTTGTCCAACCCTGCTTATTTAATCTTATGTTCTGTTCCTTCCTGACTGGCCCATCTAGTCAGAGCGTCTTGGTGGTCCAGTCAGCATCCCTGTGCCCATGGGGATGTAATTCCCTTTACCCAGAACCTTTTTCATACCACTACTTAAAATGCTCCCTAGGCATTTAAAATCATCCTCCCTAGGTTCCACAATTTCACAATGAGCTGGTGAGACTAAATGAGCTTTAGGATTTCTCAGGTTTAAAATATTTTTATTTCTTTAATCCTGCTAATGAAGAAAGAGAGTACACGGTGCTCCCTACCTTTTTACTTCTGTATTGTGTTTTCTGTGGTCGGTTATCATGATGAACTGTTTTTAGCTTTTCTGGTATTAGAGCTCCAAACAGAAGAAGCTGGAATGTAGGGCATGCATTACATGAAAAGTGAAATGTTTTGAAAGGGCTTTGAAGTGTTGAATAGGAATATTGTATTAAGAACATTCCACCAAATGGAAGAAGCCTGGAAACTGGACAAGCTGTGGATGTGCAGATGGTATTACTAACCATCAGTCAAGTAGAGAACACAGCCTATGTGTACAGATCAATACGTCATGTCTTTGTACATTGGGATGTACCAAGAAGTTGTCAGCAGTTGTTATCTCTTCCAAGGAGAAGAGTCAAATTGCCTGTGTTACACAGCCGAGAAGTTTCAGTTTTGTCTGTACCAATATGAATGAATTTACTTACTATGTCTCCTATGAGAGAGGATGCTTCCACAAATGCAAATTGCCATAAAATGGTAGGTTTGTTTGTGGATGAGCTGGGAGGCCGCAGAGGGGCAGAAAGGAAGATCGTCTAGCTTTACCATTCTTTTACAAATCTCGTTTTTCCTAAAATCAGACAATCTACAAACTGTAATAATCGAGTGTGCTCCATATCGCCCCACAACATTTACAGTTAGAGCTCTCCCTCGGTCAACACTAATGTTAAAGAATAGCAGAGAGCCTTTTAGGCAGGTATGACCATGAGTCAGCCAGCCATTTGGAATATTACAGAGAGGTGTTATTTCTCAGAGATAAGGAACAAAGAGGTCTTAATATCCGGCTCAGCTAGGGCAGGAAATTGCCTACTTCCTGAGCCAGAGTGGTAGAGGCTGTGGGATGGGAGCCAGATATTGGAGGGAGGAGGCAAGTAAGCACTGGAGACCTCTCAGGATTTTATCGTCGGGCACATGGACTTTGTATCAGAATGTCAAGAACTCATTTTGCACAGAAAGATGCTTGGCAAAGAATTAATTACACTAAAGCATTTTTATAAATGTCATAGACAGGCATTAATTTTCACAGGTGGATATTCGTTCTCAGATGTTTATGCTTTCATTCCTGAACCTCCAATGGTCTGTGGTATGTGACAACATTTTAATTTTAAAGTCTATCAATTATCCTGTTAATTCTAAATTCCACTATAAAAGTGTAAAGTATCAGGTTGACCTTACATCCCTAGGCCTAATTACATACATGTGTTTTTATAGACCTTCTATCCAACCCCAATGACACTAACAAACTATTTTGCAAAGCACTTAACCCCTCCAGCTTTTTTTCCCTCATTTGTAAATCAAGAGTGTTGAACTAGATGATCTCAAAGGTTTGGGTTCTCCAAAAAAGTGGCAAAATCCCTTAAGTATAAGGCTCTATGGTGGAAAAGGGAAATCCTAGGATCCTAATACTGAGTTTGAACCTCTGCATGTCCAGTTATTAATGTGCGACATTAGGAACATTCTTTAATCTCCTCAAGCTAGTTTCAACATTTGTAACTGGAATAAAACCTGAGTTTTATGGTTGTTATAAAATTAAATGACATAGGGCATTAAAGTGTCTGGCAGACATGTATTTAGTAGCTGTTCGTTTTCCCTCCCTTCTCTTCTTCCAGCATTATGTAGACTTAATAGATTTTACTAACATTTATTAGAAAAAAAGCCCAGGTTCAGATGGTAGTGTTGAAAGAAAAGAAGCAAAAAATTAATTTTAAAGAAGCATCTAAAGATGGGTTGAATTTTGACAAGCAAAAATAAGGATGAAGGACAGTCTACACAGGGAAGAATATAATCAAAAGTATGGTTGTTCTAACAAAATGGTGTATGTGGAGAATGGGAAGAGTCTGAAACTACTGAAATGTGGACTCTAGTGGCTGGGGTTAAGATACATATTTTATGTGTTCCTCTCAATCTGTCAGTTAATTTTTTACTTAAATGTTTATATATCACACACAATATCCTGTATCCCTTTTTTTTCTTTTAAAAACATATTTTGTGCTGGCTAATTGAACATAATAATAAAAAAATAATTTTAAAAAATTTAAAAAATATATCTTGGAGGTCCTCTCCTATCTGTACATGAAACTATTCACTATTTATCATATATGATTATATGTAAATGCTACAATAATATAAGGAATACTCTATTGGAAAGTGTTTAGGTGGTTACCGTATTTTGCTTTTCCATACAAACTTGCAGTGAGTAACTTGTATATATATATCCCTTTGCTACATGTATGAGTAAATCTCTAGGACAGAGTCCTAAATGAGGAATTGCCAGTTAAAGGGTATGTGTATTTGTAATTTTGGTTATTACGGTCAAAATACTCTACAAGCAGGTTTTATTGATTTCAATGCACATAGTCTATTTATGAGTGTTTCCCTGAACTCTAGCCAAAACAGAAGTATCATACTTTCTGAATTTTGCCAATCTTTTAGATTAAAAAATGCTATTATAATGTGCTTTAAAGTAGCAATCCTTGATCATTTTGTTATGTATTTGAGAGTTGTCTATATTTCCTTTTCTGTGATCTGTCTGTTCACAGTCTGTGCTCATTAGGCTAATAGATTGTTGGATTTTTCCTTATTAATTAGTAGGGATTCTTTATATATGAGAGAAATTAGTGTTTTGTTTCTTATACAAACAATTTTTCTAAATTTTTTGTTTGATCCTGACTTTGATTATTGTGATTCTTGCCATACAAAATGTTAAGTAAATTTTCTATAGTCAAATTTATCAATTTTGTATGGCTTCTGGATTTCGTTCGTGCTTAAACAAAAACTTTTCTCACTTAAGGGAGTAAAATTTTTTTCATGATTTCTACTACTACTTTTATGATTTTATTTCTTACACTCAAATTTTTGATCAATTTTAAATTTATTCCAGTGAGAGTTTTGAAGCCAAATTTGTATTTTTCAGGTGGCTATCCAGCTTTCCTAGCACAAATTGTTATATAATTCATATTATCAATGCCTTTTTGAAATGTTTCTTGGATCTTGTACGTATTTGGATCTACTTCTGGATTTTCTTTTATCTTTTATAGGCCTGTCTGCGTAATCACGTGCAACTAGCGAATTTTTAATTTTTATTAGATTTATAAAACCTGGTAGAAGTAGTTTCCTTCTCTTGCTTTAATTTTTCAGAAAATTTCTGGCTATTTTTATTTGTTTATTTTTCTAGATGATCTTTAGGGTCAGTTAGTCTAGTCCCACACCACCCTCTACAACAAATGTATCAAATTTATGAATTAACTTAGGTGACTTTGACATTTTAAATATTTTTGGATATTCCTTTCCAAGCACATTCTATATGTGTAGGTATGCATATGTGGGTGTGTGTATATGTATATATATATGTGAATGTGTGTCTGAGTGTGTTTTGTGATTCTCAGGAGAATTTTTAAACTTTCTTCACATTGATACTATTTATTTCTGGTTAAGTATATTCCTCGGTTTTGTGGCTGTTATTACTTTGTTGGTGGGGTCTTTTCTCCTATAGGTTTTCTAAGTGAAAATTGTTTGTATGTATAGAAGCTGCTATTGTATGTTAATTTTTTTTACCCAGACCTTACAGAGTTATAATTTTTAAAATTAATTGCTTTGTTTTTTCTAATTATATGATCATATCATCTGCAAATGATGATAATTTTATTTTCTTTCCTTTTTATACCCTAGTTTATTTTCTTATGTAATTGTGTTGGCTAATAACTCTAGGACAATGTGAAATGGAAGTAATGGTAATAAACATTTATGTCTTATCTGTGACTTTAAAAAAAAATTTCCCTCTTGGCTGGAAAATAGAATCTCCAAGAATCTTATAGGGTTTATTCACCTTAGCTAAGACTACTTAGCTGCCAGAGAGCATTTGAATTGTGTCCTTTTTCAATTTTTCTTTCATATTCATTAGAATATTTGAGATATCCTTCTAGAGAATGGCAAACAATATTATCTCCATCCTTTTACCTCTTTCCTTCACTTTTCATCATCTCCTGCTACACTTCTAGCTGAACTGGGCATGTTTGAATGGAAGTATATTTGACTGTACATTGTGTATGTCTTTTGTAAAATTTAAGTTTGTTACCTTGATTTTAATATGACTGAAATTGATCCCATCTTCCCTTTTTATGTATAACAAAGAAGCTAAATTAAATGGATTTTTGTGTGAAAAAAAAATTTTCCCTGGAACAGTTTAAATATCATTGGAATTTTCTATTTTTTTAAGATTTGGTAGACATATCTCATTCAGTCAGATAATGTCTGATATATATATATATATATATATATATATACTTCCTTGCATTATAAAATATAACTATCATTTTCATTTTATTAAGAGCTTTTAAAATCAAGAACACATAGAGAACCACAGGAAGAAAATAGATCATGTAGTGTAATATGTTTTAGTAGAAGCAATTTAAGAATAGAAACCATGACATAAATGACACAATCAAGACTCGTCTCCATAAATGTTAAGTGGGTAAATTACCTACCAGAAAAAAAAAACAACCATGTTTGGTCATAACAAAAAGCCCAACTCTATGTTTTGTATGCGTTATGCTTAAAATAGGTGTCTTGGAAGAGCTCAAATGAATGGTTACCTTTAAAAAAAAAACAAAACCCTCAGGGCGCACCTGGGTGGCTCAGTGGGTTAAAGCCTCTGCCTTCAGCTCAGGTCATGATCTCAAAGTCCTGGAATCGAGCCCTGCATCGGACTCTCTGCTTAGCAGGGAGCCTGCTTCCCTCTCTCTCTCTGCCTGTCTACTTGTGATCTTCCTCTCTCTGTCAAATAAATAAATAAAATCTTAAAACAAAACAAAACAAACAAAAAAACACCCTCAGATCTCTTTTAAAGTTATATGGGTGTCATACATAAACAATGAATCTTGGAAAACTACATCAAAAACTAATGACATACTGTATGGTAACTAACATAACATAATAAAAAAAATAATTAAAAAAAGATTTATCTGCCCCATGCAAGAGAAACATATAAAATACTAAAATATCTCTTTTTACCCACCAGATAGGCAAAAATCATAAAGTTTAATAGCATGATATGTTGGTAAGGGTGAGTGAAACAGGCACTCTTACACAAAATTAGTGAGCATATATGTTATTAAACCTCCCTGGAGGCCAATGTGGTGATAGCTAACAAAATTATAAGTGCATACAGGACTTTGTCCTCATGTTTCTACTTGTAGAAATTTACCCTATAAGCACACTTAACGTGAATATTTCTGAGGTTATTTGTTTCAGTATTGTTTATAATAAAAGAATTTTTAAACAGTCTAAGTGTTTAATAATATGGCCCCAATTAAATAAGTTATGTACTTATTTACAATGTATACATTGTAATAATATGTATTAATAATAATAATTAATAATATGTATTAATATACAATGTAATAATATGAATCCCTTAAAAGGAGTAAGATACAGATAACATTATCTTTGAAGTACATTTTTAAGTTTAAAGAACAAGGGTGGCACTTTATAAATTAATGTTAAAATATACGTATGTATACACGTACACAGACTCACCTGAGCACATGCGTGCATACACGTGCCTGCAGTTACATAGGTTCTTTCTGTAAAGACAGCTAGGGACTGTCTAGAGCGATTGCTTCCGCGGAGGAGAACTGGATGTCTGGGTGGGGAAACAGAGGTAGAACACATAGCCCCTGTTCACAGTATATCCTGTGCCTATTGAATTTTGTGTCCTTTGCATTACTCATTCAAAAAAAAAAAAACATTTTTAAGAGTGAGGACAAAATAGAGTTATTTCTAACAGATCAAAAGTGTTCGAAATTTTACTTTCATCCGACCTTTGCTGAAATAGTCAACGCTAAGTCAATGTTAATGCCTAATACACTATTTTTAGTGTTTTCAATATCTCATCGAATTTAATCTTCACAAAAATTTGATGAAGTCGGTGCCATTAACATCCCTAGATTACAGATGAGAACTGGAAAGTTTGAGAGGTGAAATCGTTTGCTCAAGGTCACGCAAATACATCTAGGCAAACTAATAGCAGAGCGTGTGTTCTCAGTAGGCTCCTGTTTTATTGTGTCTTCTTGTAATGAGTAGAATGCAAGAAGCAACTGTCAGCATCAGTAAAACACAGTGATCATTCTAAGTAAATACTTCACGACAGTCATTCTTGGTTTTTAAAACATACATCTAGATCTAGATAACACTGGCTTCTTACTCTGGTGGGAAGGAGTTTAGGTTTTTAGGCGAACTAATCTTGTTTTATTTGGGCAGAAATATACATACCAGTTCTTCCTCCCCTTTTTAAAGCAAAAATATATGAATTTAAGGAAAAATAAAAAAGAATCGTGGGTAAAATAAAAAAAATATATGGTGAAAATAAAGAGAAATGTGATGTAGCCCATGGAAGTTAGGAAAGGAGGCAGCAGAGAAAAAGCTCATGATTAATAAAACAAAATAAAGTAGCAATAAAACTGACCACAACTATAATATATAATGCAAAAAGTAAATGAGTTCAAAAAGAAGAGGTTTTTAATAGTATGCTATTTACAAAATAGAACCAAATGACTTAAGTCTGAAAATGAGAGACAGAAGTACACGAGGCCAAGATTCACCAGCTCAGAGAGCACAACTTTACTGTACTTGCATCAGACCAAAGAAAATGTGAAGGGGCACCTTTTCCACATTTTCCAGACGTTGTTTAATAAATAATTGAATCCATCATCTCTAAATTTATCTAAAGGCTCCTTAAACATCTTTTTACTGTTTAACCAGGGATGTGCATTTAGAGAGGAATTTTTCTGTCTTTTTGACCTTTTATTTAAAAAAATACCTTACAATATTGGTACACAGGCTAATTTTCTCAAGTTAGGAGGGGATCCTATATACCTGTCGTTATTTATTTTTTGTAAGCTTAGGTCATTTTTTTGTTTGTTTTTGTCTTCCCCTTTTTGGATTAAAGAGAACCTTTGTCATTTTTTAAAAACTCATATTCATATGGAAATATCCCTCCCACTCTGCTCTCCCTGGTGCCTCCAGGGAGGTTTTTCCTTTCAGGGTTAAGACAATGCTTTCTGCTCAATTTCCTTGTGGTCTCTTGGTGATTTCCAGAATTAAATGGCCTTTTATCTTAAGGAAATAGCCTTCAGTGACACTGAGGTTCTCCCTTTTGGCTGGTGACAACTTAAATCTCTGGAACCCCAGCTAAGCAGCAGTTAGAGAGTCCCAATTTATTTGAATAAGTATTCAGTTCCAAGTTTAAGCGCCTATATTGAACTACACATTGGGAGACTGAGAGATGATTAGGGTGTGACCCTTGCCTCAGCAGCTCCTAAGCAAATCAAGGTTTGCTGTTCACTCAAGGGATTTAATTTGTAGGGCAAGCCAAAAGGAAAGTGAATGTTTCCTATGTTCAAATGAATCCTGGCCTTATGTCCAGAAACAGAGATGATCCCCCGGTGAGTGGCAATTCTTATCTTTTGTTTTTTGACTCTTGAAGTTCTTTTTTTTGTTTTTCTGTTTTTTACGTTATGTTAGTCATCATACAGTACATCATTAGTTTTTGATGTAGTGTTCCATGATTCATTGCGTATAACGCCCAGTGCTCCATGCAATAGGTGCCCTCCTTAATACCCATCACCAGGCTTATCCATTCCCCCTCACCCCCTCCCCTCTAAAACCCTCAGTTTGTTTCCCAGAGTCCATAGTCTCTCATGGTTTGTCTCCCCTTCATTTCTCCCTTCCTTCTAATGTCCTCCATGTTATTCCTTATGTTTCACAATAAGTGAAACCATATGATAATTGACTTTCTCTGCTTGACTTATTTCACTTAGTATAATCTCCTCCAGTCCCATCCATGTTGATGCAAAAGTTGGGTATTCATCCTTTCTGATGGCTGAGTAATATTCCATTGTATATATGGACCAGAACTTCTTTATCCATTCTTCTGTTGAAGGCATCTCTGCTCTTTCCACAGTTTGGCTATTATAGACATTGCTGTTACAAACTTTGGAGTGCATGTGCCACTTCTTTTCACTACATCTATATCTTTGGGGTAAAAGCCCAGTAGTGCAATTGCTGGGTCATAGGGTAGCTCTATTTTCAACTTTTTGAGGAGCCTCCATACTGTTTTCCAGCATAGCTACACCACCTTGCATTCCCACCAACAGTGTAGGAGGATTCCCCTTTCTCCGCATCCTTGCAGATGTTGACAAGCATTTTTTTTTTAACGAAGGAAAAAACCCACAGCCCCTACACAGATCTTTCATTTCAGTTTACCCTATAGTCTTTTTCTGCTGTCATTCATTTAGTGTTTTCCCTAAGACAAGAAACTCAATAGCTAACCTCAGCATGATTTCATGAGAACTAATTTGGAAAACATTGATAAAATTACAGCTTAAAGTGTTTGGCCCTCAATTCAATGGTAGGTTTCTTTTCACTAAACAAGGACAGGACAGGAAAGGAGGGCTGGAGACGTAATTTAATCCTCTGGGTATTAGGTCATTTAAACTTCAAGAGTCCATGTCTTCTGCTCATTTTTTGACTTGATTATTTGTTTTTTGGGTATTGAGTTTGAGAAGTTCCTCATAGATCTTGGATATCAGCCCTTTATCTGTAGTGTCATTTGAGAATATCTTCTCCCATCCCATGGGTTGCCTTTTTGTTTTGACTATTTCCTTTGCTGTGCAGAAGTTTTGTACCGTGATAAAGTCCCAAAGTTCATTTTTGCTTTTGTTTCCCTTGTCTTTGGAGACATGTCTTGAAAGAAGTTGCTGTGGTTGATGTTGAAGAGGTTACTGTCTATGTTCTGCTCTAGGATTTTGATGGATTCCTGTCTCACATTGAGGTCCTTCATCTATATATCCATATATATCCATATATATTCCATTATATTAATTATATATTCATCCATATATAATGGAATATATTACTATATAATATATTAATTCATATATAATTAATATATAGTATAATATATATTCTATATTATAATTATAATATATATACTTATATATAATGGAATATTATACAGTCATCAAGAAAACAAAAGCTTGTCTTTTGCAATGATGTGGATGGAAGTAGAGGGTATTATGCTAAGTGAAATAAGTCAGTCGGAGAAAAACAATTATCATATGATCTCACGGATATGAAGAATTTGAGAAACAAGACAGAATCATAGGGGAAGGGAGGGAAAAATGAAACAAGACGAAATCAAAGAGGGAGACAAACCATAAGAAAGTCTTAATCTCAGGAAACAAACTGAGGGTTGCTGGAGGGGAGGGCAGTGGGAGGGATGGAGTGGCTGGGTGATGGACATTGGGGAGGGTGTGTGCTATGGTGAGCACTATGAATTGTGTAAGAGTGATGACTCAGACCAGTACCCCTGAAACAAATAATACATTATATGTTAATAAAAAAATGCAACTTGCATAAAAATGAGAATATGGATTTCACCATTCTCTTCTCTTATCTGATTTAATGCAAGATTGATTAGCTACTGCATAGGGTTACAGCTGCTTGTGTTCACATTTAAGAACAATAACGTATTGCTTGGAGAAAGACATTTTAGAGGTAGAAGATGCGAGCTTAGTAAGACCAGAGTAGCTGTAGATAACTGAGAATATAAACACAAAATTCCATTTAGAAAGTACATGTTGGCATGGGTACAGGGTAAAATATTCTTGGTATGCTGAGTTAATATAGAGAATACCGTCATTCCTGACAATTAACGATGATTAAACCATTTATTATGTAAATTAGGTGAGAAATTTTTTAAAGGTGTTATCACAACAGGGCTTCCCCAAAGCTGCACCACAGGATACGGTTGTGCTGAGAGCTGGTCATGGATGTGCTAGGAGATACTGATCTGCTCAGCTCAGCCCTTGAGGATGCCAGGAGAGACATGGACTGGGCCCTTCCACTGGAGCCAGGGTGCTCGCTGATGAAATCATTTTGGTTTGTTTGGGACTTTCTGGTTTTCGAACTAAATGTCCTGTGTCTTGGGAAATCCCTCAGTCCTAGGCAAACCAGAATGTTGTCACCCTCAAGGCAGTCTCGGTGCAGCAGGGGCTCTGCAAGTCCCAGTGTCTGTATAGGCAGGAAGAATGTAAGCTGCATTTAGCTCTTTCAGCTCTGTTGTGAGGTACCGAGCATAGCATGACCAGGAAGGTTCTCTTCTGCCTGATCATAAGCTTTACTGATGCCATTGTTTTTAAAGACATTTGTCCATTTAAACAAAGTTGTTAAATTTTGATGCAAAGTTGTTCCTAATATTTCTCAATCTTTTAATGCTTGTAATGACATTTCCTATTTTATCTTGATGTTGGGCACTTCTGTCTCTCTCTCTGCCTTCTTCTCTCCTCCTAGTCTGTCCCATCCCCTCCCTCCTTCTGTCTCTTTCTCCCCCCGCCTCTCCCTTTTTTCTTTTTAAGTCAAACTTGATAGTGATTATTCAGGAATAGTTTCTGTGTTCTTATGGTGAATTGGCCCTTTTAATATTATGAAATACACCTCTTTATCTCTCTCAATTCTTCTCTACTTAAAGTCTACATTTATATCAGTGTAGTCATATCAACTACTTTTTGTTAATGTTTACTTGGTATATCTTTTTTCTATTCTTTGAAGCATTGTATATTTTTATATTTATGGTGTTATTTCTTATGCAGCTGTAATTGTATTTTTTTAATCCAGTCTGAAAATCTTAACTGAAATATTTCATTCATATGTATGTATGTTCATATATATATTCAATATATATACTATGCAATTACAGATAAAACTGGGTTTTGGACTACCATTTTGCTATTGGTTTTCTATTTTTCCCCCTTTTTCTGTGTTTTTTTTTTTAAATTATTCCTTACCTGCCTTCCTTTATAAAAAGCAATTTTAAAAAATATTCCTTTTATCTCCTCAGTTAGACTTTTGTTATAATTTTTAATGTCTTTGCTTTGGGGGTTACCCTGAAAATTATGACACAACTTAGTATAGTCCATCTTAATATATTTACTGCCTTTACAAGAGATAGAACATTTGAACAGACTGATTATCAGCAATGAACTTGAATCAGCAATCAAAAAACTCCCAATCAACGAAATTTCTAGACCAGATGGCTTTGCAGGCAAATCCTGCCAACCATTTAAAGAAAGTTAATAACTATTCTTCTCAAACTGCGCCAAAAAAAAAAAAGGAAAGAAGACTTCCGAATTCATTTTATGAGGCCAGTATTACCCTGATACCAAAGCTACACAGACAAAAAAAAAAAAAAAAAAAGAGAACTATAAGCCAATATCTCTGATGAACATAGAAACATAGATGCAGAAATCCTCAACAAAATACTCAAAAAACCTAAATTCAACAATACCTTAAAAAAAAATCATTCACCAAGATCAAATGGGATTCATTCCCAGGATGCAAGTGTGGTTCAGTATTTGCTTATCAATCAACGTGATATATCACATCAATAAGAGAAAGGATAAAAACCATATGACCATTTCAATAGGTGCAGAGGAAGCATTTGACAAAGTACAACATCCATTGATGATAAAAACCCTCGACAAAGTAGGTCTAGAGGGAACATACTTCAACATAATAAAGGCATTATTGAAAAACCACAGTGAATATCATAAGCAAGGGGGAAAAACTGAGAGCTTTTCCCCTAAGGTCGGTAACAAGACAAGGATGTCCACTCTCACCACTTTTATTCAACACAGTACTGGAACTCCTAGCCACAGCAGATAAGAAAAGAAAAGACGTCCACATTAGTGAGAAAGAAGCAAAACTTTAACAATTACAGTTGGCATGATACTATGCCACCAAAAAACAACTAGAATTGATAAATGAATTCAGTAAAGTTGCAGGATATAAAATCAATGTACATAAATCTGTCACATTTCTATACAGTAATGATGAAGCAGCAGAAAGGGAAAGAAAACAAGCCCATTTATAACTGCACCAAAAATAATAAAATACCTAGGAATATATTTAACCAAGGAGGTAAAAGACATGTATTCTGAAAAGTATAAAATACTGATGAAAGAAATTGAGGATGACACAAAGAAATGGAAAGACATTCCATGCTCATGGGTTGGAAAAACAAGTATTGCTAAAATGTTTATACTACTCAAAGCATCTACAGATTTAATGCAATCCTTATCAAAATACCACCAGCATTTTTTCACAGTAGACCAAACAATTTAAAATTTGTAAGAATCACAAAAGACCCTGAATAGCCAAAGCAATCTTGAACAAGAAAAACAAAACTGGAGGTATCATAATTCTAAACTTTAAGTTATATTACAAAGTTCTATTAATCAAAATAGTATGGTACTGGCACAAAATAAAACTGATCAGTGGAACAGAATAGAAAATCTAGAAATAAACCCACAGTTATATAGCCAATTAATCTTTGACACAGCAGGAAAATATCCAGTGGGAAAAAGGCAGCCTCTTCAACAAATACTGTTGGGAAAACTGGACAGGTACATGCCAGAGAATGAAGTTAGACCACTTATTTATACCACACACAAAAATAAACTCAAACTGGATTAAAGACCTAAATATGAGCCCTGAAACCATAAAAATCCTAGAAGAAAGAACAGACATTAATTTCTCTGACATTGGCCATAGCAATATTTTTCTAGATATGTCCCCTGAGGCAAGGAAATAAAATCCAAAAACAAAAACAAAAGCACACAAACAAAGAAAAAAACTATTGGAACTACATCAAAATGTAAAGCTTCTGCACAGCAAAGGAAACAATCAGCAAAACTAAAAGGCAACCTATGGAATGGAAGAAGATATCTGCAGATGGCACATATGATAAGGGGCTAATATTAGGAAACTTTTCTGTTGAACAACTGATGAATTGTCTGTTTTGCTTTTGTTTTAGATGGATATAATCATTTTTTGGTTTTCCTTTTTCTCTAAGCTTGATCTTGGGTGTTATTTCACAGATAGACAGAGAATACAAATGAATGAATGAATGAATGAATGAATGATACATATGAAAGTACTGAGGAAAACATACATGATATTCAAAAGCAAAGGGAAGTTGGGCACCTGGGTGGCTCTGTCAGTTGAGCATCTGCCTTCGGCTTAGGTCATGATCCTGGGGTGCTGCAATCAAGTCCCGCATCTCCCTGTCTTCTCCCCTCTGCTCATGCTCATGTTCTGTCTCTCTCTCTCTCTCAAATAAATAAATAAAATCTTAAAGAAAAAAAGAACTCAGAAAATACATTAAAAAAAAAAACAAAAGCAAAGGGAAGTTATCAGGATCTTAACACTGCTAGAGATTTGTCTCTTTAAGGTATTAATACTCTTGTCAATCTTACATTTTTAGTTCACATTTTTTCTTGTAATGAGATTATAAACGTGTATCAGTGTTCATGTCTTATCTCTTTTATTCTATATGATTCATTTGGTGGTGTGGCAGTTTTCAAGTTTAAATTAGAAAGTAGCTTCTTCTGGCATTCCACTTACAGTTACAAATACCAAATTCAAAACATATGATTGGCGAAGTCACGTGATATGCACATTTAACTCATAAAATTCAACCATACGGGCTGCACCAACTTAAAATAAAGAACACTTAGAATAAGGTGGAAGGTTCACCCACAATTTCCTTCAATGAGTGCAGGAGCCAGGCGGAGTGTGAATGAGGAGACGTGAATCTGATCTTCCTTTAGATGTTTTTGTGGGGTGAGCATCCTACTTCCCTGACCCCCAACAGAGCACAGTGCCATCATACAAACACATTCATAGTTTACTAGATGTTCTTTTAAATCCTAACTTAAACCCTCCGATTACCCGGTAGCATTTGCATGCCCTATCATTTGACTATCACTAATACTTTCCTCATGGAAGTGTGATGTAACCAGAAACCCATCTGCAACAACATGAAATGTATCCTTAGAGTTTATTAAATACTCCCAATAGATACCCCCTATACCCACAGGTATAGCACAGACAAAGACCCCAAAGCATAAATGTATGCAATAGGTTTTTAAAAAGGAAGATATTTGTGGCAATTTAAATCTTAATTATATATTGAGGATAAAGGAGGTTGGAAAAGAAGGCTGTACTACAAAGTTAATTAAAAGGCTGTTCTAAGAATTTAGGACTTGAGTTTTTTGTTATAAAAAGCCATCACCCCTCAACTGTCTTTGTGAGAAACTGTGACCCAGGTAATTTTGGACTTTTGCACACATACCTGAAATGGAACTTAAGCTCAATGTCATTTGAATGTCCCAATTCAAATGTGATGCTCTTTCAACTCTGCCAGACTACCTTTCTCAACAGAATCCAAGCCACTACTTATAATTACATTTAGGCTACTCTTGTTATTTGCTCACTACTGCTCTGGTTATAATCTGCACTCCTGTATCTTTTGGGATCGCCCAACCCTGACACTGGTTCTGGACCTTCCCTTTATTTGGAGTTTCAAGATGGTGGCAAATCTAAAGAGTTGTCAAAAGCAGACAGTTGGAATGTAGAATTACTGGGCTGTGAAATTTCTGTGGAAAATTCAAAACACCCTGCACTTAACACAATGCCAGAGCTGATTAGTGCGGTTTATTGCTAAGCCCCAAGGGACACCTGCAGGCTTTTACCTTCAGTCTAGAACCCCTGGCCCGAGGGAAGGTGTAATGCCACGTTAGTTCCGCACTCTTTCTATTAGAGTTTACTCAAAGCTGCCGACACCAGATGTGTTACAAACGAACGTTAATTCTCCCCTAGCATCTGGATCACATGTACAATGAGGGGCAAGATTTATGCCCTGCTGAAGCATTCCCCAGTTTTTAGCACAGAAGTGATTGAACTCCAGATGTTAACAAGATGCAGAGACCTTTTAGTATGATTAAAAACATGATTTCTTGTTTTGCTCATGACAAAAACCATTGGATTAACTTATTAGAAATGGAGCTGCCGTCCTGCTCATTGGAAGCTGTGTCTACTTTAGCTATTGGAGCTTGCCGTCGAAGATTTTATGTAGAAAGAATGACTTACCAACTCCTAAAATCAACAACTTCAGGGGCCCTCTTAAAATCAGGGGTTATGAAGATAGAAATTTTCTGAGAACTGTGATCAAGATTTGGGTGAGATTGAAAATCAACACAAGTGTTTGATGAATTAGTCAAATTAGGATCTTCTTTTTTCAATAATCATATCATCAAGAAATATGGAACCACAACCTTAGAGCCCAAGGGCTAGAAAGCTCCTTCAGAGGAGCTGGTCTGCTGGTCTGGTCTTCCATTCTTCAGCCCTTCCCTTCCTCTGCCTCACAAGGAAGAAGGGAATGGTCTTCTTCTTTTTTTTTTTTCTTTTAAAAAAATATGGAACGCTTCACAAATTTGCGTGTCATCCTTGTGCAGGGGCCATGCTAATCTTCTCTGTATCGTTCCAATTTTAGTATATGTGCTGCCTAAGTGAGCACAGAGAATGGTCTTCTAAAGTTGGACAACTGAGCCAAAAAGATTCAGTTTTCAAAATATGGATTTCAAAACCAGTAAACAATGAACTTGCTGAATTCAAATCTTCTATTTTCAAAATACAGTATTTCCTCAATGGTAAGATGCATTTCGCTCATATCTGACTTTTTTCATGGTTGGAATGCATCTCATATTTGGTGTGAATATTTGGTAAGTTTGCTTACTTATTTTTGTGTCCACAGTTGCTATTAAATTAACGGTGCCTACGACAGTCAAGACACCTTAGAATTCAGAAAATATGGTAGCTATTGATATCATTAGACATAAACCTTGAGCTAATAAGCAATCAGCTAGAATTTTTACTACTACCATAATCTAGGAATCTGTAAAATGTGTTATCATGAAAAGTGATGAGAAAATGACTTCCTATAAAGATACTCATTTTATGGTGTTCTCAGCTTTACCTAGTCAGGATAAAGAGGGAACTAAATTGATTTTAATATAAAACTTAAAAATAGGAAATACAATCATGTAAAATTGTCTTCATTAATCATGGGCTTAGCCTAGTATTTTCAACATGGCTTTTCAAGAGTTTGTAGACTTACTACTTGAATGGTTTATGAATTTTAAGACCTTAAGTTATGATTCAGTTACTTTCAGTACCTTTGGTTATTTTTATAGTTCTAGTGTATGCCATGATAAAATTCATTTTCTTCTTATATCTCTTGTGTGACTCTGAAAAGTATAGTAACTATATCTATAATGTGTGTAAGTGAAAAATTATGTACTCATAATCACAAGTGGTGAATCATTCTTGTTTTTCACATCCCATATTAGTTTGTTTTTGTTTTTATTATTATGTATGTTAGTCACCATACAGAACATCTTTAGTTTTTGATGTAGTTTGCGTATAACACCCAGTGCTCCATGCAATACGTGCCCTCCTTAATACCTTAATACCTTCACTCCTTACCCATTCCCTCACCCCTCCTCTCTAAAACCCTGTTTGTTTCCCAGAGTCCATAGTCACTCATGGTTCATTTCACCCTCCAATTTCCCCCCTTCAATTTTCCTGTCCTTCTCCCAATGTCCTCCATGCTATTCCTTATGTTCCACGAGTAAGTGAAACCATATGATAATTGACTTTCTCTGGTTGACTTATTTCACTTGGCATAATCTCCTTCAGTCCCATCCATGTTGATGCAAAAGTTGGGTGTTCATCCTTTCTGATGGCTGAGTAATATCCCATTGTATATATGTGGACCACATCCTTTTTTTTTTTTTAGAGATTTTATTTATTTATTTGACAGAGAGAGAGCACAAGCAGGCAGAGTGGCAGGCAGAGTGGCAGGCAGAGGGAGAGGGAGAAGCAGGCTCTCCACTGAGCAGGGAGCCCAATACGGGGCTCAATCCCAGGACCGTGGGATCATGACCTGAGCCGAAGGCAGCTACTTAACCGACTGAGCCACCCAGGTGCCCCTGGACCACAACTTATTTACCCATTCATCTGTTGAAGGCCATCTTGGCTCTTTCCACAGTTTAGCTATTGTGAACATTGCTGCTGTGAACGTTGAGGTGCACATGGCCCTTCTTTTCACTACATCTGTATCTTTGGGGTATATACCTAGTAGTGCAATTGCTGGGTCATAGGGTAGCTCTATTTTTAATTTTTTGAGGAACCTCCACGCTGTTTTCCAGAGTGGCTGTACCACCTTGCATTCCCACCAACACTGTAAAAGGGTTCCCCTTTCTCCACAGCCTCTCTAACATTTGTTGTTTCTTGCCTTGTCAATTTTTACCATTCTAACTGGTATAAGGTGTTATGTCAATGTGGCTTTGATTTGAATTTCCCTGATGGCTAATGATGATGAACATTTTTTCATGTGTCTCTTGGCCATGCGTATGTCTTCTTTGGAGAAGTGTCTGTTCATGTCTTTCCATTTTTTGACTTACTTATTTTTTTGGTGTTGAGTTTGAGAAGTTCTTGATAGATCTTGGATATTGGCCCTTTGTCTGTAGTGTCATTTGCAAATATTTTCTCCCATTCTGTGTGTTGCCTCTTTGTTCTGTTGACTATTTCCTTTGATGTGCAGAAGCTTTGTACCTTGATGAAGTCCCAAAAGTTCATTTTTGCTTTTGTTTCCCTTGTTTTTGGAGACTTGTCTTGAAAGAAGTTGCTGTGGCCAATGTCGAAGAGGTTTCGGCCTATGTCCTCCTCTAGGATTTTAATGGATTCCTGTCTTACATTGAGGTCTTTCACCCATTTGAGTTTATCTTTATGTATGGTGTAAGATAATGGTCGAGTTTAATTCTTCTGTATATAGCTGTCCAATTTTCCCAGCACCATTTGTTAAAGAAACTGTCTTCACCACTCCTGAATCATTCTTTACAACTTTATCTATGGTTAAGAACTAAGCAATCAGGAAGTGCTTTTAAAAAATTTGCTGTTTAACTCTGTTTCCCTTGTCAGACTTATGGTAGACCTCAGCCCATTTCACATTTGCCCCCAAGAGCCAATCATTGTACATTTAACTAAAGGTTTTGTAGAGAATGTGAGGTAGGTGTTGAGTTTACATCATAAATTTATGGCAAAAAATTTAAATACAACTCTTAGCTAACAAATATCTCCTGTAGACATTTTAATTCTTCTCTAGTAATTGTTTGCTTTGTTTTGGTTTGGTTTCTTCTTCTCAAACACAATAATAATCTTGTATTATTTTTCTTTTCCTCTGGGCCTTTCTGTCATCAACTTACATTTCCTTAAGTTTGGACTCAACAAAAAGTTAAGGACTTACTGTGAGGTAGTCATTTGCCTACTGGGAACAGAACAGTAATAGGGATATGATGGTGAACAAAACAAAATCCTTCCTCTCCCTACCCTTGTGGGGCTTACTTTCTCCCAAAGGGTAGAGGTTGTATGTATGGCAGATGTCAGTGATGTTAGGGCCATTAAGAAAAAAATGTATCAGTCTAAGGGTTAATAAGACTGTGTGTGTGTGTGTATAGGATCTGGAGAGGTTGTTAAATTACATAGGGAGCTAAGGAAGACCTCTCTGGTAAAGAGTTATCTAAGAGATAACTGAAGGAATAAGGCGAGGGAGCCATGAGGACTCTGTGGAACAATTTATGTCTACCCTAGCTCCTGCCACCAATGTTTGTAGATGAATCCTATGGGACTCAGTGAAGCAAAGGGTCTACCAGCAACAGAACTGGCCTTCCATGGGCATTTTGCAACTATCTTTGGTTGACTGTTTCTTGAGATCTTACCCTAATTCCTAAGAAGCCAATTAACCATAATGTGTCTCCCAAACAAATCACTACCTTGAAGTAAGAATCACACGCCAGGTTTCTCAATGTGGCTAAGCTGCTACTGCTTCTTCTTCTTCTTTTTCTTCTTCTTCTTCTTCATCCTCTTCTTCTTCTTCTTTTTAAGATTTTACTTATTTATTTGAGAGAGGGGGAGAGAGAGTGCACAAGTGTGGGGAGGGACAGAGGGAGAAGCACACTCCCCACGAACAGGGAGCTGGGTGCAGGGCTTGATCCGGGGACTTTACAATCATGACCTGAACCAAAGGCAGACACTTAACTGACTAAGCCATCCAGGTTGCCCCTGTGGCTAAGTTTCTAAGTAGAATGCTTGCAAGTCAAATTACAGAAAATTAGGAGCCACACATTAGAATATCTCCTTCCTTTATCCTTTAACCTAACGTACTCTTTCTTTCCTAGAAATCTTTCCTGAAGAAATGATGCAAATGTGGACAAAATTTATGTGCGGAGATGATCACTGAAATATTATTTAAAAAATGAAAACAGGAAAATCTAAACTATAAGATAATTTTTTATTAAAATAACAAAGCAAAGATCAATAAGTTATTTAATGTCTACAAATAATTATTGATGACAGGGTAAATTGTAAGTGGTAGATAGAAGTAGAGAAAATGGTATCATATAGTGCATAGAATCTCATCTCAACAGTGAAAAAAGTTTGGGAAAATTAGAAGTAATCATAACAAAATTGAGTGCTAAGTTTTAGATGACTTTTATATATTTTTTCTTTTAAAATTAATATTATTGAAATATAAACTACATAGAATAAGATGCACATAACTTAAGTGAACAATTAATAAGTATTGGCAAAAATATAAACCCATGTAACCGTCATCCGAATTAAGATATAGAATATTCCTATGAGCCATAAAGTTCCCTCTGCCCATTTGTTGTCAACCTCCCTCCCCCTTACTCAGTCTCAAGCACCTACTGACCCTTACAGTCCCTGTAGATTACTTTTGGCTATTCTGGTTTTCATATAACAGAATGTACTGCAGTATAATGGAATGTATATACAATATAAGAGGATGTATTCTTTTGTTTCTGGCTTTTTTTCAGACAGCATAATATCATTGAAACTTTGTGTGGCTGCACATGTCAGTAGTTAATTCCTCTTTTATGTTTTTAGTTGAGTAGTATTCATAATTTACTTATTTACCTCTTTTTTTAAAAAAAGAATTTATTTATTTATTTATTTATTTATTTATTTATTTATTTATTTGACACAGAGAGAGAGAGAGATATCACAAGTAGACAGAGAGACAGGTAGAGAGGCAGGCAGAGGGAGAGGGGGAAGCAGGCTCCCTGCTGAGCAGAGAGCCCGATGTGGGGCTCCATCCCAGGACCTTGAGATCATGACCTGAGCCGAAGGCAGAGGCTTTAACCCACTGAGCCACCCAGGAATCCCAATCCATTTACCTCTTAAGGACCTTTAGGTTGTTTCTAGTTCAGGATCATTATAAATAAAGCTGCTGTGAGCAGTTATATACAAGATTTTTTTGTGAATGTATGTTTTCAATTTTTAGAGATAAATATCTAAAATTGAAATCACTGTGTCATTGGTTAAGTGTACTTCAGTACAAATTGCCAGACTGTTTTCCAAAGCGGTGTACCACTTTATCCTCCCACCATTAGTGTATGAGAGTATCTGTTGCTTTTCACCCATAAAAACAGTGAATATTGACAGTTTAATTTTTTTTTGCCATTCTAAATGCATGTGTAGTAATGTTTCATTGTGGGCTTGGTTTGTGTTTCCTTGATTACTGATGATGTGGAAAATCTTTTCTCCTACTCATTGGTCATTTATATATATTTTCTTTTCCAAAAGGTATGTTCAATTTTTTTTACCCTATTTGAAAACTGTTTTTTTTGTCTTCTTATTATACAACTGTAAGAGTGATATATGAATATTATATATACATATATAAAATCAGGCATAAGTCAGATATAAGTATTTCATATTATCTGGTATAGTATTACCAGATACCTGTATTACAGACACCTCCCCCCAATCTGTGGTTTGCATTCTAATTTCCTAGTAATGTCATTCGAAGAACAGAAGTTGATTTATAAGAAAACTTTGACTTAGCTAAGTTTTTCTTTTTTTTTTGTCCTGTTATGGTAAGTGAAAATCTGTCTTCTTGATCAAACTAACTAAATGTTCCTCATTTTCATTGGTGTTTTAAAGTAGCTCTTGGGGCGCCTGGGTTGCTTAGTGGGTTAAAGCTTCTGCCTTTGGCACAGGTCATGATTTCAGGGTCCTGGGATCGGGCCCCACATTGGGCTCTCTGCTCAGTAGGGAGTCTGCTTTCCTCTCTCTCTGCCTGCCTCTCTGCCTACTTGTGATCTCTCTCTCTGTCAAATAAATAAATAAAATCTTTAAAAAAAAGTAATGTGTCTTTTTGATGAATTTATCCCTTTAGTATTATGAAATGCCCTTTATATTTCTGCTAATATTTCTTATTCTGAAGTATACTTTGATATTAATATAGCCACATCACCTCTCCTATGGTTAGTATTTCCCTGGTTTATCTTTTTCTATTCTTTTACTTTTAGCCTATTTCTGTCTTTATATTTAAAATGCATTTCTGGGAGGGAGGAGTTAAGATAGTGGAGGAGTAGGGGACCCTAAGTTCATCTGGTCCCTGGAATTCAGCTAGATATTTACCAAATCATTCTGAACACCTGTGAAATCAATCAGAGAGCTGAGAAAAGAAATAATGCAATTCTACAAATAGAAAAGTGACCACTTTCTGGAAGATAGAAGGTGTTGAGATGTGAATCCAAGGGCGATATATCAGGATACTGCATGGGGAGGGAGCCTGTTTCAGGAGGTTACAACAAAGTATTATAAGTAGCAGAGTGCAAAATCAGAACTTTTAGAAGTCTGCTCCACATCCCTGGCTTAAATGTGCTCAGATGGCAGAGTAGGGTGGAATCCCAGGTGGGACAGCATGGTCTCAGGAGACCTGGGGTCACAAGAAGAATGGGGCGGCTGAGTGTGGCAGAGTTCCCAGACATAGGAGCAGGGAAGGTGGCTGCAAACAGGGAGTCTAGGATTTAATCAATATAGATATAAGTTAGATGTTGGAACTAAAACTTGAAACAATGATTATAAAGATATTAGCTGGTCTTGAAAAAAGCATAGCAGAAACTAGAGAATCCCTTACTGTAGACATAAGAGAACTAAAATCTAATCAGGCCAAAATTAAAAATGCTATTACTGAGATGCAGTAATAAATGGAGGCTCTCACAGCTAGGATAAATGAGGCAGAAGAGTCAGTGATATAGAAGACAAAATGATGGAAAATAAGGAAGCTGAGAAAAAGAGATAAATACCTGCTGGATCATGAAGGGAGACTTTAAGAAATCAGTAATACCATAAAGCAAAATACTATTTGAATAATAGGGGTCCTAGAAGGTGAAGAGAGAGAGGGGTGGAAGGTTTATTTGAACAAATTACAGATGAGAGCTTCCCTAATCTGCAGAAGGAAACAAGCATTCAAGTCCAGAAGGCACAGAGATCTCCCCTCAAAATCAATAAAAGTATGTCAACACCACAACATAGAATAGTGAAGCCTGCAATTTTCAGAGATAAACAGAAAATCCTGAAAGCGGCTTGGGATAAGACATCCTTAAACTACAAGGGTAGTAACATAAGGCTGGCAGCACACCTGTCCACAGAGAACTGGCAAACCAGAAAGGACTGGCACAATACATTCAATGTGCTAAATGGGAAAAATATGCAGCCAAGAATACTTTATCCAGCAAGGCTGTCATTCAGAATAAAAGGAGAGATAGAGTTTCCAGTACAAACAGAAACTAAAAGAATTTTTGATCACTAAACCAGCCCTGCAAGAAATATTAAAGGAGATCTGTAAGCAAAGAGAGAGCCCAAAAGGAACAAACACCAGAAAGGAACAGAGACAATCGACAGAAACAGTGACTTTACAGGTAATACAATGGCACTAAAGTCATATATTTCAATAATTACTCTAATGTAAGTGGATAAATGTTCCAATCAAGAGACACAGGGTATCAGATTAGATAAAAAACAAGACCTATCAATATACTGTCTTCAAGAGATTCATTTTAGACCCAAAGACACCCCCAGATTGAAAATGAGGGTGTGGGGAACAATTTATCAGGCTAATGGACATCAAAAGAAAGCTGGGGTAGCAATCCTTATAAAGACAAACTAGATTTTAAATTAAAGATTGTAATAAGAGACGAAGAAGGACACGATATAATACATATTGTATAGTAAAAGGGTCTATCCAACAAGAAGATCTAACAATTGTAAATATTTATGTCCCTACATTGGGAGCAGCCAGTTTTATAAACCAATTAATAACAAAATTAAAGAAATGCATTGATAACAATACAATAGTAGGGGACTTTAACACCCTACTCACAGCAATGGACAGATGATCTAAGCAGAAAATCAATAAGGAAACAAGAGCTTTGAATGGCACGTTGGACCAGATGGACTTCATAGATATATTCAGAGCATTTCATTCTAAAGCAACAGAATACACATTTTTCTTGAGTGCTCCTGGACCATTCTCCAGAATAGATCACATACTGGGTCACAAATCAGGTCTCAACAGATACCAAAAGATTTGAAATTATACCACGCATATTGTCAGACCATAATGTTTTAAAATTTGAACTCAATCGCAGGAGAGAATTTGGAAGGAACACAAATACATGGAGGTTAAACAGAGTCCTACTAAAGAATGAATGCGTCAACCAGAAAACTAAAGAAGAATTTAAAAAATTAATGGAAACAAATTAAAATTAAAACACCATAGTTCCGAACCTTTGGGATGCAGCAAAGGAGGTCCTAAGACAGAAGTATGTAGCAATACCGGCCTTTCTCAAGAAACAAGAAAAGTCTATACAACTTAACCTTAAACTAAAAAAGCTGGAGAAAGAACAGCAAAGAAAGCGTAAAGCAGCAGGAGAAAAGAAACAATAAAGAGTAGAGCAGAAATCAATGAAATGGAAATCAAAAGAACAGGAGAAGAGATCAGTGAAGCTAGGAGCTGGTTCTATGAAAGAATTAATAAGACTGATAAACCCCTAGCTAGACTTATCAAAAAGAAAAGAGAAAGGACTCAAATAAATAAAATCATAAATGAAAGAGGAGAGATCACAACCCACACTGAAGAAATATAATTATGAGAGCATATTATGAGCAACTATATATATGCTAACAAATTAGGCAATCTGGAAAAAATGGATGCATTCTTAGAAACAGATGTTGGAGAGGAAGCAGAGAAAGGGGAACACTCTTACACTGTTGGTGGGAATGCAAACTGGTGCAACCACTCTGGAAAATAGTTTGGAGGCTCCTCAAAAAGTATAAATAGGGGCGCCTGGGTGGCTCAGACGGTTAAGGCCTCTGCCTTCAGCTCGGGTCATGATCTCGGGGTCCTGGGATCGAGCCCCGCATCGGGCTCTCTGCTCAGCTGGGAGCTTGCTTCCCCCCTCTCTCTCTCTGCCTGCCTCTCTGCCTACTTGCAATCTCTCTCTCTGTGTCAAATAAATTAAATAAAATCTTTAAAAAGAAAGTTATAAATAGAGCTACCCTACGATCAAGCAATTGCTCTACTAGGTATTTATCCAAAGGATACACATCTACTGATTCAAAGGGGCACATGCACCCCAGTGTTTATAGTAGCAATGTTCACAATAGCCAGAATATGGAAAAAGCTTAGATATTCATTGAATGGATGATGGATGAATGGATAAAAAAGATGTGATATATATGTATATGCATATATATACACATACACATATACATGTATACACTTGTATATATACACACATATATATTTGTATATATATCTGTATACATATTATATATATATTATAGTACATATAATGGATTATTACTCAACCATCAAAAAGAATGAAATCTTTCCATTTGCAATGACATGGGTGGAACTAGAGGGTATTATACTGAGCAAAATAAGTCACTCAGAAAAAGACAAATATCATATGATTTTACTCCTATGTGAAATTTAAGAGACAAAACAGATGAACATAGGGGAAGAGAAGGAAAAATGAAATAAAATAAAATAATAAAATAAAATAATAAAATAAATAAAATAAAATACAAAAACAGGATGGAGACCAACCATAAGAGATTTTCAACTGTAGGAAACAACTGACGGTTGCTGGAAGGGAGTTGATGGGGGGCGGTGCGGTAAATAAATAAATAAAGCATTTCTTCTAGGTAGTATATAATTTTACCTCCTTTTTTATCAGTGTAATTCCTGCCTTTTTATCAAAATGGCCAGCTCTATCTCCTTATCTTCTTAAGTGATTACTCAAAAGTTTTTAGTATACATCTTTAACTTCTTAACATTTGCCTTTAAATATGATACTGCTTCATGTGTAACATAGCATCCTGACCACAGTACATAAACTTCCATTTGCTGTACTCCTTTTGCTGTGCTAATATTGTCATAGGTGCATTTCTACGTCTAAGGCCCCAAAATGCTGTTATTGTTTTAAACAGTTTTTTTTTTAAAGATTTTATTTATTTATTTGAGAATTTGAGAGAGAGAGAGAGAGAGAGAGCATGAGTGGGGAGAAGGTCAGAGGGAGAAGCAGACTCCCAGCGGAGCCGGGAGCCCGATGCGGGACTCGATCCTCGGACTCCGGGATCATGACCTGAGCCAAAGGGAGTTGCCCAACCAACTGAGCCACCCAGGCGCCCTTACACAGTTGTTTTTTAAAAAACAAAGTAAATGGCAAGTAAACGGAACCTTGTGTATCTATAGGCCATTTCCAGCTTTTTTTTAATTTTTTTGTATAGATTCAAGTTTCTCTCTGGTATTCCTTGAGTCTGAAGTATGGCCTTTAGTATTTTTTTTAAGATTATATTTATTTGTTTAACAGAGAGAGACACAGTGAGAGAGGGAACACAAGCAGGAGCAAGCGGGAGAGGAAGAAGCAGGCTTTCCGCTGACAAGGAAGCCCGATGTGGGGCTCGATCCCAGGACCCTGGGATCATGACCTGAGCTGAAGGCAGACTTTTAATGACTGAGCCACCAAGCGTCGCTAATATTTCTTTTAGTAGATACTTGCTAGAGACAACTTCTCTCAGTTTTTGTTTATATTTAAATGTTTTCTTTTACCCCCATGCTTAAAAGTTATTTTTTTCTTAATAACAAATTCTAAGTGAACATATTTTACATTCAGCACTGTACAGGTACTGTTCCATTGTCTTCTTGCTTTTTTATTTCTGGTGTGAACTCATTCTTATATTTATTCCCCTGTATGTATTGTGGCTTTTTCTCTGGCTGCTTGATAATGAATGTACCTTCCTCTGGTTTTCTTTTGCTTCTTGGGTATATGGGTTTCTTCCATATATGGATTATAGTTTTTATCAATTTTGGGAAATTTTTTGCCTTTATGTCTTCAGATAGTTTTTCCACTGGGAATCCATTTGTATATGTATGTTAACCGCATGGTGTCCTACAAGTCTTGTTTTTCTTAAGCCATTCTTCTCTGTATTCTAGGGTCAAGACAGTTTCTCTTAGGTTTTTAAGTTAATTGATCTTTTCTTATGGAATGTATAATCTGAGGTTTTTTCCTATCTAGTGAAGTTCTAGAGATGAACTTCATCTCTAGAGTTCAATTTGATTCATCACAGTTTCTTCTTCTCTTGTTCTTATGTTTATGTTTTACTTTAAATTTATGATTATGTTTATAATAGTTGTTTTCATATCCTTGTCTGCTAATTCTACCATCTGTATTATTTCTGCATCTGTTTCTATTGATTCATTTTTCTTCTGGTTATGGGTTATATTTCCAAGCTTCTTTAATGGGAGTCTAGAGTTGCCTTTCCTCTTGAGTTAGTCTAGTCCTACAACTAAGATATAGTCCTTCTTAAGTCTCTACTCCATGCTATGGGTGTTCAAAAAGGTCTCTTTCCCTCCTGGATGATTGAAATTCAAATGTGGTCTCAAAAAGGTTTTCAGGAAGAAAGCTGAGGGATTGCAGAGCTCAGTTTTTTTTTCCTCACTTCTTGTAGAGAGTATAGCCCTGTGTCTGAAAAGTGTTGCTTTTTATATTTTTCATACCTTGTCCAGTTTCCTGGTTGTTTATGACAAGAAGACAAGTCAGGTACTAGTTATTCTGTCATGTCCAGGAAAGTTTGATATTTATATCATTAAAAAGCTTTTTATAGTTTCTAAATTTTCTGCATTGAATATATATTACTCAGAAAATACACAAAATGTTATTGTATGAGTTTCTTATTGCTTCTGTAACAAGTTGCCACTAATTTAATGGCTTTAAAAATGCAGATTTATTATTTTGCAGTTTTGTAGGTCAGAAGTTCAACAAGTCTCACTGGGCTAATATCAAGATGTTGACAGGGCTGCATTCCTTTTAGAGGCTCTAGGAGATAATCTGTTTCTTTGCCTTTCCAGCTTTTAGAGGTTCTTGCATTCCTTGACTTATGGCCGCTTTCTCCATCTTCAAAGTCAGAAGCATAATATCTTCAAACCTCTTTCTGACTCTGATTTTCCTGTACCCCTCTTTTAGTAAAAAAGGACTATGTGATTATATGGGGACCATCTGGTATAATCCAGGATAATCTCCCCAGTTCAAGATTAACTTTATACCTCTGCAAAGTCCTTTTTGCAATGTAAGGTCATATATTATAGGTCCCAAGGATTAGGACATAGACATCTTTGGGGGACCATTATTTTGCCTACCATAATTGTTAACATACTTGTCATTAGTTATTAGGATAATAAATCATCATTCTTAGAATGTACTGTAACAAAAGTTATTCTGTTGACATATTCCACATACATCCCAAATGACATTAGGGCACTTGGGTTTTGGTAACATCTTAGCAAATTGTGCTGTTCATTTTTTCTAAGGCCATGTGAAGTGGACATGCTGCTTGTGTCATAGTAGATGATGCCTTGTCTACAAGGTAGGTTTATTTACAGACAATTGGGATTTATCAAATATGGTCTTAAATTCTTTGTTTCCTAGTCTCCTATTTTCTCCAGGCTACCCCTGATTTCTTATGACATCTCTGAGCATAGCTGCCAGTATTAATTTCTAGAGCTATTAGCACTCCCTGAGCACCGTACTGAAAATTTTATTTTCGAAAGTTGCCAAAATATTCCCCTTTGATGTCCTAGGTCTATAAATGGTACCATGTTTTTCTAAATTTAGACTTAAAACCAGTGTCACTCTTGCCTAGTTTTTTATCCTGATCGTTACTTTCTCCACCTAATCAGTTGTCAGATTTCGTAGATTTTTTTTTCTGAAAAAAACCTCTCAGAAGATCTCTTACATACTTTGCTTCATTTTAATTCTCACAACCATCATGGTATTACATTTGTTATTATATTGGAACTATCACAAATGTTTTCTAATGAGTCTCCTTGCTTGTTTTCCCCTTCCAAGCCACTTCTCCTAGATGACTCTTCCCAAAGATTTATTACTATGCAAAATTTTTTAGATACTCCCCAGCATCCAAGAGGTAAATTTCCAACCCTTCATTATAATGTAAAACCTCCCACACTTCCATTTTAACAATTTAAATCCTTCCTGTCTGAGCGCAAATGCAACTTCCTTTTATTTTGCTTCCCTTGATTATTCCAGCTTTCAGCAGCCTCTCATCAGCGTGAATGGATTTCTACAGCAGTCTTCTATGGAAATCTTTTAGTAATTTATCACATTATGTCTTGATTTATCTTTATATAATTATATCCTTTTATGTTTACCCTCTGAATTTTCCAACTGTAGAATCCATGTTTTGTAGGTCTTTGTATACTTTGTAATATCTAATACCTAGCACTTAAAAAACACTTATTTGTGGGTAAAAGAAAATGGGCTTTGGGGCAACATTTTTTTTTCCAGGTTTTTTTTTTTTTTTTTGAGGGGGAGAGAATGTGGGAGGTTTTTAAAATACTTAAATAAAACCCACTTTTATTGTGTCCTTATAACCATTGCGTAGGGTTAAATTAGTTAGGTACGTCCTTTGGAGCAACTATGCAACTTCCATAAAGCAGATAAATTACTGATGAACAGAGCCAGGTCTCATTCCTACTTCTGTGTTCTTTCTGTTCTATTCTCCGGCCTCTCAGAGTTTGACTCAATATTTCTTATTTTATTTAAAAAGTTTTTGGGGTCTCCATGCAACTACCTTTGTAACCACACGGACAACGTTAATCATTTTTCTCTAAAACTGGCCTCACTTTTTTTGGTTCTCTGTTGGCAGAATAATCTTCCTATAGCTCATGAATCAAGTCTGCTTTGTTTTTATAGCAGAACCTAAAAGACTCCTTACTTCTTTTACTACACTGTCTTTACTACACTGCCCTGTTCTTCTATTTCAGTTCACTTTTGTACAGCATAGAAAATGTAAAGTATATTTGGATTGTTTTAAAATTGTCCCAGATATCTCAAAGGTTGACTCACTGTTAAACCTCATGGAAATCCTATTTTGTTTGGCTGAACCCAGCACTGGGATTTGGGGAATTATGATAATTATGGCTCATCTTATGATCCCAGGCCAAGTATTTCATTTTTCTTTGCTTTTGTTGCTCCATCAGCGAAAGGTAAAATCTATTGTGTATAACCAGAAGGTAGATTTGCAAAGTATAGTAAAAGTTGTATGCAGTTTATGAGTATAAGGTTATATATAAAAGCTAAATATAGCCATCCCAACTGCTGCAGGGGAATACAGCTTTTAGGTCTTTCTCCCAGGGACCCCAGCAATGAGGATATTTCTCAGGTCCCTTTTTCACACTAAATCATATAATACATTGTTAAGTGATACATCTGAGATATTTGAATATCTCAATAATATTAATGATGGTGATAATGAAAGTGATGGCTATTATTTGTTGAGCCTTAGAATGTACCAGATTCTGGATCAAAAGCAAAATTCCTGTGAGGTCTGTATGCTTAGCTCCCTTTTGCAGAAAAACAAAAATAACGAAGGCCCAGTCAGGATAAATGACTTGCTTGAAGTCACAGAACTAGTGAGGGACAAATCCTCATCTCTCTGACCCTAAGCCTGCGCTCATAACCAACACGCTATATCACTTCCATAGACCAAGGCACTGGGTATACTCAGAGAGCTGTGAAGTGGAAGCTCCTTTTGTCCTTTGCGACAGTTTGACTCATTTTATAGTCACTAACTTGACTTGTTGTGTAAAGGAGATTTTAAGAGAAAGTAAGTTAGAAAATAACTATGTTTCAGCTTGCTTACAATTTGGTTTAAGTATTTGATTCTATGCTGTCTTTGCTACTTTTATTTTTCTTCCTTCCTTCCTTTACTCCTTTCCTCTCCTTTTTTCCCTCTTACCTTTCCCCTCCCCCTTCCCTCTTTTCCTTCCTTCCTTCTTTCATCTTTTCTTCCTTCTTTCCTTCCTTCCTTCCTTCCTTCCTTCCTTCCTTCCTTCCTTTCTCTTTTTCTGCCTCCCTTCCTCCCCTCTTCTCTTTATGTAATGGCTTTGGGCTTCAACTCTAAGACAAGAAGGATTTATTTATTCATTTATTAAAGATTTTATTTGTTTATTAGAGAGAGAATGGGGGAGGGGCAGAGGGAGAGGGAAAAGCTGGTCTGGGCAGAGCAGGGAGCCGGAGGCGGGGCTCAATTCCAGGACTCTCTTTGGCTAGATACTTAGCTGGCTGAGCCACCCAAGCGCCCCACAAGAAGGATTTATTAAATTTCTGTCTACTTCTAATGCTTATTATCCAAGTCTCCATTATATTGTGGTGACCTTTTGGAAGTGTTCAGGGCAAACTTTTAGCTTTCTTAAGATGTCATCTAATTTGAGATAATAATTGATCAGTTTGTTACTAACATCAGAACTTTGCTCCCGGCACTGGTCCCCTAGCGTTGTTGGTATTAATAGAGAGTTTAAGGCATTTTAGAAATACAGCAGGGCAACTTTCTTTATCCCTCCGTTGTCACGGCTGACAGATTCGGCACAGCAGCACACGGGACAGACCATCGCCCAGAAATACGTGTCTCTGTAAGTATTTAAATATTCATTAGCCTCCTCCCTTGTTGAGGTGTCCAGGATTTGGCCCCTATGAGGTCCTACAAATTGATTCGTTCATTCCACAGCTAAACACTGGGGACGGGAATGAAAAAAAAAAAAAAAAACCACAGTTAAAAATGCTTAATTCCATGGAGCTTATCCAACGCATATATTCTAGCATGTTCAGTGATCTTTACACACTCCTAGGGTTGGGTAGAACTTTTCTCTGGGCACAGAATTTGGGATTTGGTAAAAACAAATCAACTTGAGACTTTAGGTTAATTATCATACAAGTATTTTTTAGTTTGACACTTTTTTAGATATATTGGTCTAGTATTCTAGACCAATTCTCCTTGGGTAATTTTGTTTCAGCTGCATTTTTCACTTTGCCTTTTATTTTATTTTTTTTTAATAACTTCAGCATCCCATCGCTAATTTCTTCCACTTCCCATGCTTTAATATTCTTAAGAGTCCTTTTAGGCTTAATTTTATAGATGACAAAATTAAGACTCAAAGAAATTAAATAATTTCCTCAAGCCCACACAGCTAGTCAGTGGTAGATCTGGGATTTTTATTCAGATATACGTGATTCCAAAAGTTCTATTACCAAACACAGTTTTACTCTTCCACCCTAAAAAATATCTTCCATGCATTTGCCATTAAGTATTTAATCGCACGGAACTCTGACTTCTCTGAGATAGTCCCTGACTTTGGGCACAGTCCAAACTCTAGTGTGTAACATGTGAATGATAGAAGCCGATATTATTCCTGGTGCTATTTTCGGCTTCTGACAGCTCTGATCCATTGCAAAATTTAGTGTTTCTGATACCATTTAGGTTACAAAAGGGAAATCATCCATTTCCATTTGGAAATTCTTTTGTCTTTTTTTTCAACCCTTACTACTCTGCACCACTCCTCCAAATCAGGCACCTTGCTCAATAGATATCCCCAAAACTTTTTGAATGAAATTTTTGAATCTTTGAACAAGAGTGCAACCTCTTTTGATAGCTATTTAGAACTTACATATTTTTCCAGTACTGCCTGAGTTGAGGGTAGTGGGATTTGAAAGGGGACCTGTGGAAGCAGAATGGGTCCTCTTTGGAGAGATATCTGGGGTCAAAGCCCTTGGGAACAGTCCATTGTTAGGAGCATGACATCCAAGCCCAATCACAGACCCACAAAAATAGTGGGTAACGATAGTGTACAGTGGAAAGCGCACTATGTGAGATTCAGGCTATCTGTTTTACTTTAGCAAAGTGATCCAGCTTTTCTGGGCCTGAGTTTCCTAATTTATGGAATTAGGTACATGACGCTAGCAGCGATGAAACTTCGAAATTACAAGGAGATTCTTCAAAAAACACAGATTACCAGTCCCCACTCAGAGATTCTGGTTGAGAAGGTCTAAGATTAGATTGGAAATCTCTGTATTTGAACGAGTTGCCCAAGTGATTCTATTGCAGACAGTCTTTGAAAAGAGATTGTATGGGAACCATACCTAATATTCTATGATTCACTGCTTCAGTGAACTTTTTCTGTGACTCCATTAGGCCTGTTTTTTTCCTCTTGCAACTTCCTCATCACAAGAAGGGCAATGCTAGTATCCCAGCTGCAAGCCTCTCATTCAGGATACTTGCTGCAGCCAGCAGTGTCCTTGGAGTCTAGTTCAAAGCTGGAGAGAATGCACGATGGAGCCGGGAGCCATTGGTGGAGGGGCTGGCCTGAAGGAAGTGAAGTGTTTCAGCCAGAATGTACTGACGCACGACCAGGAAACCACAAGACTGCTGAAAACCTTTCCAAGCCTGAGCCCTATGATCAAAAGAGGTACAGGAAGCAGCTCTGCCAAGAGTCCTTTCTGCTGCTGGCTGGAACCCTGAGCTTCTGAGGCCCTCTGAGCCAACTCCCTGAGCAGATGCTGTCACCCAAGGAGCCATTACTAAAGCTTTTTTTTTTTTCGCTTTATTCTGAGGTAGCCCCACTGGTGGGTGGGAATGAGTTGCAGTCTATTTTTCTCTTTCTTTTGGCAGAGGTGACCATCTGATTGCTCACTCTGGTTTTGCAGAAGCCATAGCTTACTGGCTTTTTAAAACCTTTGCCAACTGACTATTGTTTGATGCTGAGAGCCTGTATACAAAAACTATATCTTCAAACTGTCACCAATACCTAGATCACCTGATCAGCAAATATCAATAGCCCGGACTTCAACAGGACCTAAATTTCTTTATTTATTGCCTCATAACCATTTCCCCTTCTCCTAGGCTAGGGGTGTATATGAAGGAGAGAGAGAGAGAGAGAGAGAGAGAGAGAGAGAAAGAGAGGGCATTCCTTATAAGAATACACTTAACCAGGAATTGCATTCAGATCCTTGCCACAGATATAGATCATGTCTAGATTCAAGGTTAAAATAATTCTGTTATTGTGAATTCTTTTTTTTTCCTTGGCCAGAGTAACTGCCAGTTGCCATGTAATAAATCACATCATCATATAGCAGATCCAGTTAATAGCTGAGACCTGCAAAGTAACTGAACCATGTCCTGAGAGCTAAATGGCAGAGAAATTAGACTGACCGTGAGCACTTCAAATTGATTGCATAGTAGTGGGCTATTTTTTCCTGGAAACACAACAGAATAAATCTGAACTATTGATTCTGTCATGGGTATAGTCTCCCATGTAGAAGAAGATAAAGCGAGTGTGATGAATTTTTCATTTGGCCTTCTGCCTGCTTTCTTGTTTTTTGCCTTGCATCGCAAGCCTACATTTTTATTCCGTAAACCCGTACTAAATGATCAATGATGTTGCCCGCATGGTGTAAAATCTACAATCTTAATCTATCTGTTAACCAAAATGTCATCGAGTATGAGGTGGCCCATAGTAGCTTTTTTGAGATGATGCCCTGGATCTTGGCTTAGGTTTCAGTCATTTTAGGAAACATGAAAAAGTCAGTAAGAAGAGGCCCTACCCTGTCTGCAAAGACATCAGGGGTCAACATTCAGACAACTAGACACACAAACTGAGCAGGGACAACCAAGTGTTTCCTGAGGATTCATCCCCTGGTGCTGTTACATAAGACAGAAACTGCAAACATACGATGCTGCACTGCGTTCTGAGACATGCCTTTTTTGGGGACGCACTAGCTTTGTGTGCTGCTGACACCAAAAAATTGAAAATAAAACTCCCTCCCCACCCCCTCCACTTTTGGCTCAGGTTATCCTCCCAAAACACACTTCATAAGACTTCTTTATAGAAAGAATGTTTCAAAAATATAATATTTCCATCTGTTATTTCAATAATACATGCTCTGGGACTCTCTTTACGAACCATTTTCCTTTCTTTGCTCTCATTTAGATGTATAAATATTTGACTCAAAAGCCCTGAGGAGTAGTCAGCCAATCAGGTAACAGAACTGTGAACATTCCTAACCCTATAATTTTGTCTGTAGCGGGCGCCTCCCGCTGTGGAACTAACTGCTAAGGGATTAAAGCAATGTAATCCTCAGACTGTTCTATCTCAAGGTTACTCTCAAGTGGAGAGAAGGAAGCAGTTTTAATTTTGATAAAATAAACTTTATTTTGTAACTTTATTATTTGTTTTTCTTTCTCTTTTCAACACTTCATAATAGACGTGCCTGGTAATTTGAAATGAGCCTCCCTGGTTGAGGCGCCCTAGGCCACCCCGAATTCCTGTAGCTTTTTAAAGAGATAGCCGCACAACATTTGGTCCTGTCACTCCCAAGTGCAGAACTTGAGTTTTTCCTCCCCCGTATGAACTGCATACTGACTTTTATTAAACATACTCAAATGGTGCTTTACCAATGGGTGGCAACAAAAGTTGCATAAGCGATCTCCTGCTACCCAGACATGTTGGAAATATCACAACTTGTGCAAAATTTTAAGTTACTTTTCTATTTGTTAGACTTTTCCCACCAAGGCTCTACTTCAGCAATTACTGAATCATTTAAGGTTACAACATGAATTTCACGGAACTCTCTCTTTGATATAAACTCAAACATATTGCTAGGAATAAAAGATCTTTATGGATGAAATTTAATATATTTTGAATCAAGCTCAAAGAGATTTTTTGCTGTGTGTGAAGAATAAAATAAAAATTCCTTTTATAAATTTTATGACTGGATGATGGGTGGGGAAAAGTATTTTCCAGGATACAAATATTTTCCTGTTTTCTTCTTTGTTTTTTTAATTAAATTCGATTAGCCAACAAGTAGTACATCATTAGTTTTTGATGTAGTGTTCAATGAGTCCCTGTTTCTTCTTAAATTAAAAAAAACCCATAAAGTTATAGATACACATATAAAATTCAGCCCAATTGTTAGCATGTAAATAGTTAAATTTTTTTGGAGACAAGAGGGCTAAAACGTGGCAACACTTTAAAATGTCTACAACTTTGACCAAGAAATTATGCCTTCAGAAGTCGACTCAGGAAATAATCAAGAAATCATGACACAAAAGTATACATCCAAAGATCTTTATCATTGCATTGTTTGAAAGAGTGGACTATGTGAAGAGTTTACATTTAAAAGATCATTAGCAATCTGAATAAGAAATCACATATATTTAATGTTGCTTTAAAAAGATCTTTTCCCAAGTATTATTCCTAAGTATTAATTTGAAGGTTGTCATTGTTAAATGTTAGTGAGTTAAGCACTATCAAAAAGTGTTCAGTTTAATCTAGATATGATAGATGTTAGGATGGTAATTTTTAGAGAAACAGTTAACTTTCACTTCCAGCCAGGACAGAATAGTTTGTATCTGATCGAAATGCCAACAAAAATTTGAATGGCAGATAAATTTAAAAAATTGTGGTGGCCCTGGAAAACCATAAGGCAGCTAGAACTTGAGGGTTGAAGACCTTAAAAATAATAGAAGAAAGAGATGGCCATAACATTTGGTGGTGTTTCCCCATTAAGATATTCCCCAATTTAGAAGCAGCCAAGAAATTAAGAAACTGAGGGCAGCTTTTGCAGTTTTATGGGATTGAAGGGACAAAAATTAGATATTGGAGTCTGTGAAGGTGTTAAGGATCTGATAAATAACCAAGCTTTCAGTTGGGACCCCTAAAGGGCTACAAACCTGGAGGAAAAATGAACAGAATCAGCCCTTGCAGAAACTAAAACTCTAAAATCAGTTTAATCCCAGCTTAGAAAAAGTGATCTGCTTAGGTTAATGGGCCACCAAAAGCAAAGGAAATCTCTGTGCAGGGAGATAACATCATTAAAAGCTTTACACTCTCTTTAAAATATTCTATACACAATCATAGGGTTTCATAAAATATTATCAGACATTCCAGTAGGCAAGACCAAATGAGCAAAAGTGCAGAGAAAAAAGACACTCAGGGAATAAAAGACCTATAGGAAAAATATTTATTAGTGTTATCTGACATGGACTTTTAAATTGCTGTGATTAATATTTTTGAGGAAATAGAAGAAAGGTGAAAAATTTCAGCAGAGAACTAGAGTCTATAATTGAATCAAAATTTTAAAATAAGGGGCGCCTGGGTGGCTCAGTGGGCTAAAGCCTCTGCCTTCAGCTCGGGTTATGATCTCAGGGTCCTGGGATCGAGCCCCGCATCAGGCTCTCTGCTCAGCAGGGAGCCTGCTTCCCCCTCTCTCTGCCTGCCTCTCTGCCTACTTGTGATCTCTCTCTCTCTCTCTGTCAAATAAATAAATAAGCTTTAAAAAAATTTTAAAATAAAAATATAATAACCGTGTTTTATTTTTTTATTTTTAAATTATTTTTTATTATGTTATGTTAGTCACCATACAGTATGTCATTAGTTTTTTTAAATTTTATTTTATTTTTCGGTGTTCCAAGATTCATTGTTTATGCACCACACCCAGTGTTCCATGCAATATGTGCCCTCCTTAAGTCATTAGTTTTTGATGTAGTGTTCCAGGATTCATTGTTTACATATAACACCCAGTGCTCCATGCAAAACATGCCCTCCTTAATAACTGAGTTTTAAAAATAAGTAGATGAATTTAAGAGCCGATTATACATAGCTTAAATAGAATAAGTAAATAGGAAGATAAGTGACTAAAACAATCCAGGATAAAATATAAAAGGAGACAGGAAAAGACAGAATATAAGAATCATATAGCATAGTAAGAAAGTCTAGCAAATGTGTAATTGCAGTCCTAGATAAGGAGAAAGACAGAAAGAGTGGAGTAGAAGCAATATTTGAAGAGATAATGGTTGTTAATTTTCCCAAACTGCTGATAAACATCAAGCCATAGATTAAAGAAGTATTATGAATTCCAGGTAGGAAAACATCAAGAAAGTCACACTAGGAAAAATCATAAAAAAGTGACTGAAAGCCAAAAAGAAGAAAAGTCTTAAAAGCAGCCAGATAAGAGATTTTTATTTCAAAGAAGAAACAATAATAAATTTCAGTAGAGATTATGGAAGGTGGTAGATGATGGAAATCATATTCAAATACCTCAGAGAAAAGAATTTCCTACCTCAAATTCTGTATCTGGTAAAACTGTCTTTTAAAATTAAGGTAAAATAAAGACATTTCCAAGCAATGAAATACTGAGAATCTTCATTATCAGCAGAGGTTCACTAAAAGTAATTCTAATGGGAATTGTGCACAAACACAACTATTATGGGCCATTGTAACAAATTGTAACCCAGAATAGGAAAGAAGAGTCCTCTCTGTCCCTCACCTCACAATGTAGGTCCAGCACTCTCAGGCTCAAAATGTCCATCAGTTTAGACTCCTTTGCCTAATAGGGCACTGGCAAGACAGGAAACTACAGAATGCCTTGACAAGAAGGCTGTCAAGATGTATGGGCCTAATTGTTCCTCATACATTTAAAAGCTCCTTGGGGGCTTGCAGAGATAACTGGGAAAGATTGTGAAGCTTAAGATACTCCAGGGAAGAGGGGCGCCTGGGCGGTTCACTGGGTTAAAGCCTCTGCCTTCAGCTCAGGCCATGATCTCCGGGTCCTGGGATCGAGCCCCGAGCCCCGCAGCGGTTCTGGGATCGAGCTCCGCATCGGTCCTGGGATCGAGCTCCGCATTGGTCCTGGGATGGAGCCCCGCATCGGACTCCCTGCTCAGCAAGGAGCCTGCTTCCCCCTCTCTCTCTGCCTGCCTCTCTGCCCACTTGTGATCTCTTTCTCTGTGTGTCAAATAAATAAATAAAATCTTTTTTTTTAAGATTTTATTTATTTATTTGACAGCGCGAGAGAGAGATCACAAGTGGGCAGAGAGGCAGGCAGAGAGAGAGGGGGAAGCAGGCCCTCCGGTGAGCAGAGAGCCCGACGCAGGTCCGATCCCAGGACCCTGAGATCATGACCTGAGCCGAAGGCAGAGGCATCAACCCACTGAGCCACCCAGGCGCCCCAAATAAATAAAATCTTAAAAAAAAGAAAAAGAAAAAGATACTCCAGAGAAGAAAGAGATGAGTTCTTAAAAAATTGAGTTTTAAAACATTGGTTTCTTTGTTTATAACTATAGTCACTGTGTTACAGTAAGAAAATTGTAAGGTTCTTAGTTGTCTCCTTGACAATTTTTTTCACCATTGTATGGTGGAGAAATGTGGCCTCATAATTCGGGATATTAACTTAAGAATATGCTTGGAAAACTTTTTGTATGTATGTGAAAATGATTTGTAGTGGATCCTGGGACCCAGCCTCCACCTCCCCGTATCCTCTTTCAGGTGGGGACGACTTGTTTTCCTAGCTGCTGAGAATGATGCTAGCTGAAAACATTTATCTGGAATTTCCTCACCCGTGGTCACACTCCTTTTCCAGGGTGGCCTTCGTCCAACGAATGAAAGTTATAAAGGTCCTCCTGCTCTAGCCTCAAGTTGGACAAGACTGAAGGAACTTCCCAGTCTCAGAGCGCTGCTGAGTTCAGGTAAGTCCTTGGTTGTGAGAGCACTGCAGTCCCATATCTCCAGCTGCTGTTATGCTTTCAGTCCTCCTGTCACGGGTACTGATTCCAAGAGCGCTCCCTAATGTACTTCCTGCACACTAATGTCTACTCCAGACTCTGCCTTTTGGGGTAATTATAACAGGTTTGTTCACTAACTTGCATCTTTCTTTATAGTTTTGCAGGATATCAGGAGGGACTTAGCTTTATTGAGGGAGGGCACTGTGGTTCATTGCCATAGACCAATCTTCCAGACTGAGCAGGCAGGATATCCTAGGGCTTGCCAGGGGGCATTGTAGAATGTTCCCAAAACAGAGGAAAATATTTATTACCTATGATTTTATCTCATTCTTGCACTAATAAACTGCCTTTGTTTTTGTGTTTTTATCTCTAGCATTTGACCAAATTTGTATTAGCTACACATGTTTAGATAAAGGAAGAGACAACTATTTAAATTAGATAGTAAATGGGGCTTATTATAGACTGTAAGACTGACTCAGAAAATCCAAGGAAAACAAAACAACTAAAATCCAGGAATGTGGAATGGGGGCCATTCTGGGAATATTATTGATCTTGAGAGAAGATAGAGGTTTTTCTTGATTTAGGACTTCAGATGTTTTTCCTCTCTAAGTGAGAATTGGATATAATCCCATTCTCCTCTTCGTTTTCTACCCAAGAAACTTGATTGTGCCAAAATTGGAGCCTTCCTATGTGTTTCATGAATTCTTAGTGAGGATTTGCATTAGCTAGGCCTGAGGTCATCTTGTGACTCTAGTAACTTGAACTGTAGAATCTTTGACCCTCAGCTTTGACCCTTGGTGAGAGCCTGAGCTGCTTTCAGGTCAGGGAGAGACTCAGCATGAAGATGTGACATAGCATGTCACTTTTGGGAAGCCCAGGAAGTCCTTGGATTTAAAGGTTCAGATGCAGTTTTGAATATATACCATACATCTGGAGAATTCATTTATTATGAATTTAATCATTGCAAGAACTAGAGCTTAGAACAGGATCAAGAACCAATGTTGATGGTTAAAGTGAAAAATTCTGTCCATCAAGAGTTACCATTAAGAAAGTGAAAAGACTGGGGCACCTGGGTGGCTCATTTGGTTAAGCATCTGCTTTCAGCTCAGGTTATGATCTTGGGGTCCTGGGATTGAGCCTTGTGTCAGGCTCCCTGCTCAGAGGAGAGCTTGCTTCTCCCTCTTCCTCTGCTCTTCACCGTCCCCCACCACTCATGCTCTCTCTCTCTAAAATAAATAAAATCTTAAAAAAAAGTGAAAAGACAAATCACAAAGAGGAAAACAATATTTGTAATACATGTATCTGTCAAAAGACTCATACCCAGATTATATAATGAATACTTGCAAATTAGTAAGACAGAAAACCTAATTAAATTATTGCAAATTATTGGGCAAAAGGTTTGAACCGACATGTTGGAAAGAGATTCAAATGGTCAATAAACATATCAAAAGGTGCTCTGGCGCCTGGGTGGCTCAGTTGGTTGAGCAACTGCCTTAGGCTCAGGTCGTGATGCTGGAGTTCCGGAATCGAGTCCCATATCGGGCTCCCGGCTCTGCGGGAAGTCTGCTTCTCCCTCTGACCTTCTCCCCCGCCCCTCTCTCAAATGAATAAATAAAATCTTTAAAAAAAAAAAGGTGCTCAAAATTAATAGCTCTTCAGGGAAATCCAAATTAGAACCTCAATATGAGCCTACTACACAGCCGCCAGAATGTATTGGCAACGAAAATGAAACTCATACATTGCTGGTGGATGTGTAAATTGCTATAACAAAGCTACAAAACAGTTTTATACTATGTATTACACATGGACATATGTATATCCTATGACCTGGCAATTCCACTCTTAGGTTTATACCACTAGAAGTTCATATATGTGGTGACCAAAAGACGTGCACAAAGGTTTCAGTAGAACTATTCAAGCCAAAATTAAAAATAAGCCAAATATCCATCAATAACAGAATGGAAAGTAAGTTATGTTCTATATAGGTAATGACGTACTAAGTTACAATGACAATAATCAAACTACAGTTACATGCAGCAACATGGGTGACTCTCATTCAACATCATGCTGAGTGCAAGAGCAAGACACGGAAGAGTATATACTGAAGAAGGATATGAGTTTCAAAGACAGACCAAAAATACGTATCATAGTGGGAAGATATAGTAACTGGAAAGAAACACAAGGGGGCTTCTTGGGGTTGTCATGGTTTCTTGTTTTTGACCTGGCTCCCCATTGCATAGGTGTGTTTATTTTAAGAATATTCATGAAGTAATGATGATTCATGGGTACTTCAATAAAGGGAGGGGGGAAAACACTCCAGAGGGAGTTTGGTTCACATTATGGGAAATATACATTTTTTTCCAGTAAAGGAACGAGCAAGCAGTACAGAAATAACTCATTTGAGTTTGGCTTCCTTAAAAGGGATTTTTTTTTAATAATATGAAGGATATTCTATGGAATTATGGGATTTTTAAAAGCATAAGGAATATAACCCTTTTCAGTCTATAATTAGTATTCAATCGTGACTTCTGATTCTTTTTTTTTTTAAAGATTTTATTTATTTATTTGACAGAGAGAGAGAGACACAGTGAGAGAGGGTACACAAGCAGGAGGAGGGAGAGAAGGAGAAGCAGGCCTCCCGTGGAGCAGGGAGCCCAACGCGGGGCTCGATCCCAGCACCCCAGGACCATGACCTGAGCCAAAGCAGATGCTCAATGACTGAACCACCCAGGTGCCCCATGACTTCTGATTCTTGAAGCTGTTAGGCATGAAAACTTTTCTTAAATGAGATATTCATCTTGACTAATAAAGAAAAACTCAGCCATTTACATATGGCCCATTGCAGACTGTGATTTAGAGCAAGGGAGAGTCTCAAGGATGGATCGCTGTCTGATAAATGAGGTAGTTATTTAACACTATGTCTGCCTCATGATGCACAGACCCAGAGGGAAAAATGCAGGTGGTAGCTAGACATTAAACTTTCTCAGAAACTCACAAAGTTGAAAATGTTGAATAGAAACCTTGGGAAACTCTGGTTTACTGTGAGCATGAAGGGGGCCAGGGAGAGAAGTCTCTAGAAGGAGAACCCAGAGGGGGGAAGCTGATGTCAAAGTAATCCATTCCTAGGAGACCCATTCAGATAAGAGTAAATCTATGCCACACCATTTCCCCCACCTCCCTTTTTTGCTTTGAACATGTATATAAAAGCTACGAAACAGTTTCAGTTGTCAAAGTGCTGCTTATAACATAATTAAAGACAAAATGATTTGGTTTGAGCTACAGGTTTCTTTTTTTTTTATTACTTCGTTTGTGAGTCAGTTCTGCTTTTATTTTTTTATTATTACATTCAGTTAGCCACTATGTAGTACACCATTAGTTTTTGATGTAGAGCTGCATGTTTCTATCTAAAGCCAAGAAGCAAGGGAAGGAACATTGGAGGGGCTACAGCTGTAGCTACGGCACTTTTCCAAAAGCAGAATGAGTCTCCAAAGGAATGCAAGACAGATTTTCTTAATTTTTTTTCAGTGACTTTTGTATATTCCTTCTAGGAACATAGTCAAATGCTTATTTTTCAGTTACAAATTACAATGATACACCATAAATGTTTTGATCTCAACAATGGTCTTTAATGAATCTCGTGTGGATTTTATCTTGGCAAAAAGAAATTTTACAAATAGTAGAACTATCTTAATATTTTTGAAGCAATTTCTATTTTCTCTTGAATTTTTACCATCTTTTAATATGATGGTGGTCAAAAAAAAAAGATTTTTCTCTAAGGAAAAAAAAAACAACTTTGTCCCCTGACTACAGGGTTGAAAAGTGGGTATCTCAGGTCTACATCCACTCATCTCAGTGATTGGATCAAGGGTGGGCACATGATCCAAGAAAGGCCAATCACAATCTTTTCCTAGGATTAATATGTTTTCTGAGGTTTCCAAGGCAGGAGGATATGAACCTAGGGCTGCTAGCAGATAATTGGAGAGAATGTCCTCACTGAAAAGCCAAGTAAAGGCAATCGTCGTACAGAGACAGAAGCAATCTTGTGTCTTTGAATCTCTGGCTAAGGACCCCAAGACTCTGATTCTTGGATGTCTTCTTTCAGGTCTATGAATTGCTCAAATATGCTCCAGAGTTTTCTAAATGAAGGGATTCTCTTTTTGCACAGGCCGGTTAGAGTTGGTTTCTGTCACTAGCAACCAAAAAAGTCCTAAAGAATAAAAGGATATTGTCCTAGGATAGGAGAGCTAAGAACTGCGTAATAGGAGGGCCAAGAACTGCCAATTGCTCTCTTGGAGCTATTTATTTCCATCATGTTATCCAAATATACTCTTTCCTTTGTATGGGCCCTTGGTGATTGGACGTTACATAGCAGCAGTGTATGTAATGATAATTTCCAAATAGTGCAGGCACTCTTCTCCAAGGGCAGTGCTTCTCAAATTTCAGTGTGCTTTCAGGACTTAAAGATTTGCGTTCCCACTCCCCAGTTCCCCGCCAAGTACCTTTCTGCTAACAGTTTAATACCATAATATTTTTCTGTAGATTTAGGGGTTTCTCTGGATTAAATTTTTATTTGTCAGTTTCGTAGGTGTTTCTATGATTACAAAAGTAATGAATTTTCTTTGTAAAATGTCCATAGATTACTGAAAAGCATAAAATGAATCCCTCATAATTCTATCATTCAGAGATGATAACTGCTAATATTTCAGTGTGTAGCCTTTCATACTTTTTCTATGCACACACACATAGATGCATAGTATAAAAAATTGAATCATGGTGTAATAATGCAATTTTCACTTGATCATCTTTTAAATCAAAACTACCATTCTCATGAATAATCTCATTGGAATCTATTTTATGGATATTGCCCAATATCATAAACTTATACTCATTTTTTTTAACCTTCTGACCTCCTTCACTCATTTCTCTCACCCTCCACCCCCTACCTCTGGCAACCACCAATCTGTTCTTTGTATCTATGAGCTTGTTTTTTGTTTGTTTTTTAGATTCCACATATAAAGGAGATCATATAATATTTGTCTTTCTCTATTTCATTGAGCATAATGCTTTTAAGTCCCTCCATGTTGTGACAAATGGCAAGATTTCCTTTTTTTATGACTGAATAATATCTCATTATATAAATCTACCACATCTTCTTTATCCATTCATCCATCAATGGACACATAAGTATTTCCATTCTTAACTATTACAAACAATGCTGTAATGAGCATGGGGGCGAATATGTCTTTTCAAATCAATATTTTTGTTTTCTTTGGGTAAATACCACAAAATGGAATTGTTGGGTCATATGATAGTTCTATTTTTTTTAATTTTTGAGAGACCTTCATACTGTCTCATACTGTACCAATTTACATTGCCATCAACAGTGAACACAAGTTCCTTTTTCTCCACATCCTCACCAACACTTGTCTTTTTCATAATAATCATTCTAAAAGATGTGATATCTTGTTGTGGTTTTGATATGCATTTGATATGCATTTCCCTGACAATTGATGATGTTGAGCATCTTTTCATGTACCTGTTGACCATCTCTGTCTTCTTTGGGAAAATGTCTATTTCGATCTGCTCCTTTTTTAATTGGATTTTTTTATTTCACTTTTGAGTTGTATGAGTCCTTCATGTATTTTGGATATTAGCCCTTTACCAGATATATGATTTACAAGTATTCTCCCCCCATTTGGTAGTTTGCCTTTTCATTTTGTTGATGGTTCCCCTGCTGTGCAGTGCTTTTTAAGTATCAAATGTGACAAGGTATATACATTATGATCTTGATTGGCATAAAGAAGTAGTCACAACATCTACTATATTCTAGATGCTGTGTTAGGCAGGAGTCTGATGAATTTTAAAATGATTTCAGATCTCAAGTTACTTTTACTCAGAGGTTTCTTTTATAAAAAGAATATCATATATCAAATTTATTATTAATTAAAGTAAGAATGGCTGTTACAAACTGAGTAATTTGGAAATTAAGGAAGGGACAGTAGTTATGGGCTGGGAAAACTGAAGAGATGTGGAGATTGAGCAGAGTCCTGAAGAACAGAAAGACTCGGTTTGTGCAGAAGGAGCAGGGGTTTCAGAGGAGAAACAGCGACAAAGCTCTAAAAAGAAAGAATGTAGGTCTGTGTGCCTGGAGTGGAAGCTTGATGAAGAAAACATTAATCCTATACCATTAACCATTTGATCCTGTTTTGTCTCTTTACTGATCATCCTTTTCAACTGTAATTCTTAATGGATTTGGATGTGGGAATAAGAAGAGAGAGCTAACTATCCCATCTGGATTTCTCCTTGACACATGGTCCCTAAAAGCATTTTGTATGCTCCTTTTCTCTGTGGCATCCATGGGCTTCCCTTCTGATCATTCATCAAAGTAAGGGGCCATCTGCTCTATGCTCCCGTCTGCTCTATGAATGAAATGAAGGCATGTGCTATGTGGCTCTATGCCAGCTTCCCCTTCTTTACATCTGCTGTGCCCCTTTGAACAGCCCATGGGGCATAACTGATGTCTCACCTTACTACAAGGTGCATGACCCTTTTGCTTCCAGTCCTATTTTACTTTGAAAAATACCTGCACCTCATGCTGTTCAGGTGTTATTATAGAAACCCTTACCATACACCAAGCCACTAGTTGTTTGCATTCCTTTGGCAGTAACCCATTTTACCAACGAAAGGTACTAAAACCTTTCATTAAAGGAAATTCAACATTTCGACCAATTCTTCTATTACAGGAAGAATAACAACTTTCCATTTATGTATCCCAACCCCTTTGAAGTACATTACTGACATTTGCTAACCAATCTCCTGTATCCTTGGGCTCCTCACTTCACAGGAGAAGGTTTAAAGCTAGAACAACCCTGAAACTACAGAGTGTAAGATGAATGAAAACAGGCCTGGGAATGAAATCACAGAACTAGAAAGAATATTGCAAAGGCCTTCCAAAACCTGTGTGTGCATGTGTGTGTATGTGTGTGTATATTTGAATATGTAATGACAAATGCTCTTTTCTTTCAAACTGTAGAACCAGAGAAAGACCTCCAGATGACTAGGAGGAAGTAATTTTTAGATTTTATATTTATATAGGGAAAAATACACTTTTGCAAGAATTTTTGTGTTTTAAATTAAGTAAAAGTGGGCAAGTATTTAACTCTTCTGATCCTCACATTGCTAATCTATAAATTGGTGATAATAAATACCTGCATGAAAGAATGTTTGTAAAGGACTGAATATTGAGTTTAGTATCTACGATGTAGTAAGCCCTCAAATAGTTATCACAATGCCTGCAATGTAGTCGGAACTCAGTAATTATCCCTTGTTTGAAAGAAGTGATATGTAGAAAGCTTCTTGTCTTCCAGGCACAGAGTTGGTATAATTTGGTGACTCTTATGCTCCTAGAAAGACATACTTGCACCATAATTTCTGTAGTGATTATAGCTCTTTGCTTAGCCTGATATGAAAACTTTATGAAACATAAAAGCTAGACCATAGAAATAGTCTTAATCAACGTCTAAGTGACACTGGTAACATTCCTAAGGCCTTTATGGGCTGGAGATATTCTTTTTCAGAATTTTAAACAAAAAGTAATTCTCTGAGAGAAATTAGTGAACAGAAAGCAAAGGTTTAATTAAGGATCTACTTGGGACATAAGGAATAATATGGAGGACATTAGAAGAAGGAAGGGAAAAATGAAGGGGGTATATCAGAGGGGGAGACGAAGCATGAGAGAGGCTGTGCCTAGAAACAAACTGAGGGTTTTAGAGGGTTTGGGGAGTGGGGGGATGGATGGGCCCCGTGACGGGTATTAAGGAAGACACGTATTGCACGGAGCACTGGGTGTTATATGCAAACAATGAATCTTGGAACACTACATCAAACACTAATGACGTACTGTATAGTGACTAACATAACATAATAAAAAAAAAATTTACTTGGGGCAGTGAAAAAGGCAGGTAAACAAAATTGAAAGAAATAATGATATTTGTAATACCTTTATTCATGATAAATTGCATAATTTGATAGTTTTGACATATGTATATATGCATAAAATCATCAACATAAAATCAAGAAAGTTGAATCAAGCATATCAATCACTCACAATTGTGTCCTCTTGCCCCTCTATAGTCACTTTTCTCTCCTCGCCCTCTTTCCCTGACAATCCAGTGGGGATTCTTTTCTATTACTACATGTTAGTTTAGATTTTCTGGAGTTTTATACAAATAGAATTAAACTGTGCACAGTCTTCTTATTTTCTGGCTTCTTTCATTCAGCATAGTTATTTTGAGATTCATTCTATTGTTTCACTTATCAAGTTCATTCCTTTTTATTTCTTTTTTTTTAAGATTTTATTTCTTTATCTGTCAGAAAGAGAGAGAGCACAAGCAAAGGGAGCAGCAGGCAGAGGGAAAAGCAGGCTCCCCACTGAGCAAGGAGCCCAATGCAGGACTCGATCCCAGGACCCTGAGGTCATGACCTGAACCAAAGGCAGGAGCTTAACCAACCGATTGAGCAACCCAGGCATCCCAATTCCTTTTTATTTCTGACTAGTATTCCATTGTATGACTATAACACATATTATTTGTCCATTCACCTAATGGGTATTCGAGTTGTTTCCTAATTTTGACTATTACAAAAAACTGCTATGAATCTTTTTATACAAGTCTCTGTATGATATATGCTCTCATTTCTACTTAGGAGTAGAATGGCCGGAAAATGGTAGATATATGGTTAACTTAACAAAATTCCAAACTGTCTTCTGAAATGGTTCCACATTTTGCATACCCACCAGTGGTTCCCAGCTCCTCCACATCCTCTCCAATCCTTGCTATGGTCATTCTTTTTAGTTTTAGCCATTCCAATAGCTAAGTAGTGATATGATGTTAATTTGAGTTTTCCTAATGACTAATGATGTTGAGTATCTTTTCATGTACTTATAAGCCATATGTATATTTTGGTAAAGTATCTTGTTCAAATCTTTTGCTCATTTTTATTGGGTTGTTTGCTTTCTTATTACTGAATTTTACATGTACTTTACAGGTTCTGGATACAAGTTCTTTATGAGATTGGTGATTTGCAAATATTTTCTCCTGGTCGGTGGCTTGTCTTTGCATGTTTTTTAACAGTATCTTTCAAAGACTAGAAGTATTTAATTCTAATGGACTACAGTTTGTCTACTTTTTGTTTGTTGGTTGGATGAATCGTGCTTTGGTGTCCTAAGAAATTTTTTTCTTCAGAGACTTCTGTGGTTTATAATTTACATTTAGGTCTAGGATTCTTTTTAAATTTGTGCAGATGGTAAGAGGTGTGGCTCACAGGCCTGCTTGGCATTTGGGTATCCAGTTGCTCTAATAGCCCTTGTTGAATAGTATCCTCTCTCCACAGAATTGCCTTGTCATCTTCCTAGAAAATCATTTGTCTGTAAATATGTGGGTGTACTTCTGGATTCTATTCTTTTCCATTGATCTATTTTTCTATCATTATGCCAATACCATACTGTCATGATTAATCTAGCTGTAAAGTAAGTCTTTGGTTTAAAGACTTTATTCTTCCCTTCCAAAGATGTATTATATGAGTATTTTATGTTCTTTGTAATTCCATTTGAATTTCACAGCCAACTTGTCACCTAAAACAATATATAGGATTCTGAATCTTGAATCTATAGACCAATTTGAGAAGAACTGACATCTTGACTATATTGAATCTCTGTACCCACAAACACAACATATTTCTTCCATTTATTTGGGTCTTCTTTTATTTCTCTTAAAGTTTTGTGGTTCTTAGCATATAGGCTTTAAAAATCTTTCGTCAGCTTTATTCCTAAGTATTTCATATTTTCTTATGCTATTAGAGTTCTGTATCTTTTAAATTTCAATTTTTGAGTTTTTGTTTCTAGCATGTAGAAATAAAATTGATTTTTTTTTTTGAGAGAGAGAGAGAGCACATGTGAGTGGCAGGGGAGGGCCAGAGGGAGAGAGAGAATCTTAAGCAGGCTCCATGCCCAACACAGTCTGATGTGAGGCTCAGTCTCACAACCTTGAGATCATGACCTGAGTCCAAATCAAGAGTTTGATGCTCAACCAACTGAGCCACCCAGGCGCCCCACTTTTTAATATTGGTTTGTATCCTGTAATCTTGGTAAATTGACTTATTAGTTCTAGTAGCTTTTCATATATTTCATTGGACTGCCTATTTAGAGAATATGTTTTCTGTGAATATAGTTTTATTTCTTCCTTTCCTATCTGAATGCCTTTTACCTATTTTTCTTACCATACTTTCCTTGCCAGAAGCTCCAGTATAATGATGAATAGAAGAGGTAGAGTAGGCATTTATGCCCTATTCTTGAACTTAGGGGAAGACATTTAGTCTTTCATCATTAAGGATGATGTTAGCTATAGGTCTTTCATAGATGCCCTTCATCAAATTGAAAGATATCTCTTCTGTTACCAGTTTACTGAGAGTTTTGATCAGGAGTGAACTGGATTTTGTCAAGTGCTTTTCCTACAGCTGAGATGATTGACTTTTCTGTAATTTAATATGAATTACATTGATCAATTTTATATGTAAAACCAACCTTGCATTCATGAAATAAACTCTACTTGTTAATAATTTATTATATTTTTTGATATGATTTCATTTACTTGGATAAAGTGTTATTTAGAATTTTTGCACGTTTGTTCATAAATGATATTAGCCTATCATTTGCTTTGCTTATAATGTCTTTTTCTGATTTGGTATTCAAGAAATACTGGAATTAGGGGTATAGCTCAGGGGTAGAGCATTTGACTGCAAGAAACACTTGAACCAAATAATAATTTGGGAAGTATTCTCTCCTCTTCAATATTCTGTAAAAGTTTGTGCAGAGTTGATATTATTTATCCCTTTAATACTTGGTAGAATTCACCAGATCAACAACTTAAATGAAATGGACCAATTCCTTGAAAGACACAAACTACCAAAGTTTGTTAAAGGAGAAACTGATAATGATTAGCCCTAAATCTAATGAAGGCATTGAATTTGTTGTTAAAAATCTTTCTGTAGGGTGCCTGGCTGGCTCAGTGGGTTAAAGCCTCTGCCTTAGGCTCAGGTCATGATCTCAGGGTCCTGGGATCGAGCCGCACATCAGGCTCTCTGCTCAGCAGGGAGTCTGCTTCCCCTTCTCTCTCTGCCGCCTCTGCCTACTTGTGATCTCTCTCTCTCTGTCAAATAAATAAATAAAATCTTAAAAAAAACTTTCTGTAAAGATTATGACTGGAATCCATAGGTATAATTTTTTTTCATACTTCTTATACTTGGAAATAATTGAGCTTCTTGGACCTTTGGGTTTACAGTTTTCATTAATTTTTTTTTAAGTTGGTGATTATTTCTTCAAGTACTTTTTCTGCCTCTTCCCACCCCTCTTTCAGATACACCCATATTAGGCTGAGGTTGTCCTACAGCTCACGGATGCTACTTTATTGATGCTTTTTTTTCTCTATGTACTTTATCTTGGACAGTTTCTATTACTTTATTTTGAAGTTTATTTAATCTTTCCTTCCGCAAGATCCTATCTGCTGTTAATCGCATCCAGTGCATTTTTCATCTCAGACTCTTTTTGTTTTCATCACTAGAAGCTTGATTTGATTTTTAAAAATTTCTTTTATGTTTCTACATAACTTTTTGAACATATGGAATGCAGTTACATTTTTATATCCTCTTCAGCTAATTCAAATATCTGTGTCAGTTCTGTGTCAATTTCAATAGATTGCCTCCTCTCCTCACTGTGGATTGTATTTTCCTGTTTCTTAGCATGCCTGGTAATTTTTTTACCACGGGCCAGACATTTTGAATTTTATATTTTGGGGTACTGGATATTTTTGTTTTTCCATAATATTCTTGAGCTTTATTTGGGATGCAGTTAATTTACTTTGAGATAATTTGATGTTTTGGGGTACTACTTTTAAGATTTTTTTAAATGGGGAACAGGGTGTTTGGCCTAGGACTTATTATTCTCCACTACCGAAGCAAGTCTCTTCTAAAAACTCTTCCCAATTCATTGTGAATTATGAAGTTTCCTAGGATTGATGAGAGCAGGTACTGTTCCTGCTCCTATGTGACTGACGGGTTCCATTAACCACTAAACTCTTCAGGGAGTTCTTTCCTTGGTTCAAATGGTTTTCTTCCATTCATACACTGATTAGTATCCCAATGAGTACTCAAGGGGGATGCCTTGAAATTCTTTGGAGTTCTCTCTCTGTGCAGCTCTATGTTCTCTGGTTCACTGTCTTGTAACCATGAGCTACTCTGATCTTTCTGGATTTTCAGCTCTATCTCCTCAACTCAGTGAGTCTCCTGGACTCTACCTGGATTCTCTGTCCATGTGCTATGGTCTGGCAACTTCCACAAAGTGGAAATCTGAGATAATTGTGGGACTCACCTTATTCACCTCTGTTTCTCTGGGATCATTGTCTTCTGTTGCCAGTGTATTGAGAATCATTGTTTCATACATTTACCTGGCTATTTTGGTTGTTCCCTAGGGGAGGGTAAAGATTGTCCTTATTGTTCTACCTACGTAGAAAGTGCAGATTTTGAGACAGATGATATTTAAAAGCAATATAGCAGGTGCTGAGGGGGTTTGAACCATTCATATTGACTCTAAACCCTTTTCTATTTCAGTATATTTGCTAGATTTGACATCATCTTTTACCCACAGAGGCTCACTACAGGAATAACTCTCAAAAAGAAAAAGTGATTCTCATTCACCACCCTCATCCCCTACTATATATTCTTTAGAAAAGGGAAACTTGTTAGAGAGGTACTGGGAAGAATTGTGGAATCCCCTTCATCCCCCCACCAAAAAGTCAGGCTACCATTCATTTAGTTCTTATAGTTTCTACAGAATTACACAATACCCATAACCTGATATTATTGAGTTGACTAGGGTTCCAGTTTTTATAAGAGGAGTTCCTGTCGCCTCTGGTTCCTATCTCATGGAACCACAGGCACAGGCCACAGGCATCTGATTCGCTTCATGGAGATTTTTCTCTCTTCTTTCTCTTCAAGATTCTGCCTACCATTTTAGGACCCCAGGATGTTAAGAAATCTAAACAAAAACACCTTTTTAAAAAGTTATTTTCTTCCATATAGAACTTGATGACCCATCAGATGGAGCTCAGACCTCAGAAACACAGGTGTCCCTGTATTTAACCAGCACCTGAGGGAGATTCTGGTGCATGCTAAGCTTTGAAAACCACTGCTGTGGTCAATCCCGGGCATCAGAGAGAGAGGAAGTTTCCAAGCACCCCTGTTAACTCTGGCTAAAGGGGTGAAATTGTTCAGCGTCCAGGCATCGGACTGTTTCTGTTGATGATTCTTAACACTGCAGTTTTACTTAAAGTTTTTCCATGTATCGTTGAGACCTTTTTTAGGTTTTGAAATATGGGCTCCATTCTTTAAGTACTTGTGCTGATAAGTGGATATTTAGACTTATAAGGATGGTTTACAGAATTACAAAATAAGACTTTTAGGGAAAGATGAGATCAAGTGCAACTCTCTCACCTAGAAAACTGCTCAGAAGAGATTTAAGAGCGCATAGCTCCGTCTAGTGAGACTAAACACCGAAGATGTTCTCCCTCTTCCTGCAGAGCAGAACAGAAGGGGAAAAACTGAGATAGAAAAGAATCTGGGGGAGCCTGGGTGGCTGGGCAGGTTGGGACCTCTGCTCAGCTCGGGTTGTGGTTTCAGGGTCCTGGGATCAAGCCCCACATCGGGCTCTCTGCTCGGCGGGGAGCCTGCTTCCCCCTCTCTCTCTGCCTGCCTCTCTGCCTACTTGTGGTCTGTCTCTCTCTGTCAAATAAATAAATAAAATCTTAAAAAAAAAGAATCTGATAAATGCAAAAGGCATAGTGGAAACTGTGTGCTTAATACCTAAACCATCTAAGAGAAAAAGTGGATTCTTTTCAATCTGGCCTGAAATCAAGAGAATTGTTCCTATGAATATCGGGAGAAGTTTGCTTAGTCAGTAAATGGAAGAGGTGACTGAGCTTATATTTCTGCTGGTAATAAGATAGAGATATAAGCAAACTCACACCTCCCAAATAATTTTTCCTGCAAAAAGGATTTCTTTCAACCCCAAAATATATATTTTCATACTTTCTCTGCATTACAAGTACATTTGGATGCAACCCTAATTCCTCTAATATATGTTAGGTGAGCATTGTAGTCCTATTATGTTTATGTTTATATTCAGAATAAACAACATATGTTATTGACAACTTAAGGCATACATTTAAGTTATTCAGATCCATAGAAATAAAGCACAATCATTTTTATACTAAAATAATAGCATCACAGCACCTCTCCCTACTTCCTTCAATCCCCACTACTGTCCCCAACTCATTCCCCACATGGCAGACCATACGATGTCTTTATGTTTATTTTTAGTTAGCAGTATAAGCATTTTTTTAAACTCATAAATACAGAGATAACTTTTAGAAAGAAAAATAGCTAAAATGGTTGAAAGTAATTCTCTGGAGTAGAAACCAGTGTAGAGATGATTTTTTTTATTATTATAATATGATTTCTGCAAAACTCTTTGGCATTTTACATAAAAAAAAAAAAACCACCATGAAATCTTGCCGTTTGCAAAGGCACGGATGGAACTAGAGGGTATTATGCTAAGCGAACTAAGTCAATCAGAGAAAGACAATTACATGATCTCACTGATATGAGGAATTTGAGAAGCAAGACAGAGGATCATAGGGGAAGGGAGGGAAGAATGAAACATGACGAAACCAGAGAGGGAGACAAACCATAAGAGACTCTCAATCTCAGGAAAAAAAAACCTGAGGGCTGCTGGAGGGGAGGGTGGTGGGAGGGATAGGGTGGCTGGGTGATGGACATTGGGGCGGGGATATGTGCTATGGTGAGCGCTGTGAATTGTGTAAGACTGATGAATCGCAGACCTGTACCCCTGAAACAAATAATACATTATATGTTAATTTAAAAAATAAAAAACCCACTACTTGGCATTTGGTACAAATGTAAGGGTTTTATTCAATAAAGTAACTTTTCTCTCAAGGCACACAGCTGGAAAGGGTTCATCCCCGAGTAAGGTGTTCACGACCATCCTGCCACCTCTATCTTGGGGTTGCACTGGAATTCTTCTCAAAGCCTGGTTTTTTCAGCTTTTCCTTCAATTCCGTAAGCCTCTAACTTTTTGCCACAAACCTCTTTGTAGTGATCAATTTCAGATTTGCTTGGAACCAGAGAACTCTGGCTGATACATCTACTGAGATGAACGTCTTATCTCTCATTTGCCTCTCCCCCTATTGCCTAAACAACCATTGAAGGGACTTGGCTGTCATACAAGGGCCTCCAGGACCAGGCTTCTCTCTGCACTCACATCTCTGTCACCACTCTTATTTCTATGGTTGCCCATCTGCTCACGGTTAGCTGGAAACCATATGGGTTTGCTGACTCTTCCTTTTTCCTGGACCGTGTCTTCCTCCTTTTGTCATTTGGCCAGTTGTTATCTACTTTCTATGCTTGGCTTAAGCATCATCTCCAGAAAACATCATTGAATTCTTCAGTGTGCTCTTTTAGAGCTTTCTCTATACCTTTCATTATTAGTCACTCTCAAAGACGGATATTCTCTCATGTTATCTGCCTTCTCCAGACTATAACTTTAAGAGCATAGTTGCATTTATTTTTATATGTTAGTGCCTCACGCATCACATAACATTCAAACCAATAAATATTTTATGAACTTAAATGGGCTTTCCTAATCATAAAAGGGATCAAATTATGTGCTACATAATAGACTTCCTTCAGTATTTGAAAATCTGCAGATTATGGTTTTAAAACTTGTATCCAAGAAAAGATTAAGAATGGAAATATAATTGCTGAAAATGTGAGAAAACTATGCTATATATAATGGTTGCTCTCTAATCGCTGTGTGAAGTTTGATTATGCTTCTTTGGGGAGATCATCAAGCTCTCTTCGGTTGTATTGCCATGACCAGATGGCAGCCTCAACATGATCTTTTTAAAGATGTTCGTTAGATCATGCTCAAAGCCTTTCAGTATCTTCTCATTGCACTTAGACTAAAATCTAAACGTCTAGGACATCTGTCTCTGCCTGTGTTTGTTTCCTAAGGCAGCTATAACAAAGCCCCGTAAACTGGGTGGGTTAAACAACAGAAATTTATTGCTGTACAGTTCTGGAGACTAGAAGTCCAAAATTAAAATGTCAGCAGGGTTGGTTCCTTCTGGCAGCTGTGAGGGAGAATACGTTCCATGCCTCTCTCCTAACTTCTGTGGTTTGCTGGCAATCGTTGGTGTTTCTTGCCTTGCAGATGCATTACCCCAACCTCTGCCTTTGTCTTCACATGATGTTCTCTGTTTGTGTCTGTTTCCATGTCCACATTTCCCCTTTTTATAAGGACATAGTTATATTGGATTAGGGCCCACCATGATGATCTCATGTTAACTAATCATCTGCAAAAACCCTATTTCCAAATAAGTCACATTCCCCGGCACTGGAAGTTACTACTTCAACATCATCTTGGGGACCACAACTCAACTCATAACAATGTCTGCTTTTCTTACATCATCTCTTGCTATTCTCCATCTTGCTCTAGCCATACTGGCCTTCATATTCTTCCTAGAATAAGCCAATGGTACCTTCTCCTCAGAGATTTTCTATTTCTTGTTTATGCTGAGAATTCCCTTCACATAGGCATCACCTTCTCATTTTGAGCTCAGATCAAACTCTGCTCCTGACCCCCCATCTCTGCACCCATATGCTATCGGCCTATTTATTTCTGTATAACCCTTACCACTGTCTGAACCATGTTCTTTTATGTGTTTGTTTGACTCTCTTATCGAGAATGGAGACTCCAAGAGCACAGAGATCCTGCCTTCCTTCTTAATGATGTATCATAGCAGAGCTTCGATGAAAATTACTATGTTATAATGAATTAAATGTACTGCGAAGGTATAAAGATAAACATCTAAAGTCACATCTCCAAACAGCATAAGTAATTTACCAAAGAAACAGTCAAAATAGGTCTTTACCCAGAATACTTTTTTTCAAATATGGAAACATCAGTAGCATCTCTTCTCACAAAATTCAAATGACCTCTGATCACATGTCCCTTTTGTAACATAGCTTCACTGACCAACTTGTTTAAAATCACAACTTTCCACCCAAAAAGATTTCCCATGTATCTCTTTCTAGGGTTCCGCAACACTTATCACCTTCTAAAAGACTGTATAATATACTTACTGATATGGCTTGTTTTTTGTTTTTTGTTTTTCTGGAGATAGTGCTTTTAAAAGTGCCTTTCTCCCTTTCAAGAGATAAAATTTGTTTCTTTTGTTCACTGGGGAGTCCAGGAATCTAGAACCGTGCCTCACATACACATAGGGTATGCTCAATGAATATTTGCAAATGGTGGAAAAATAAAAAGTGCTTCCCTGCTCTTAGTTTCTAGTTTATTTACATGAGCATTATGAAAGTAATAGAGCTTTATTTGTAAAATCAAATGCAAAAGGAAACTCCAGCTTAGAAAAGAGAGAATAAGAATCAATAGGGTATGCACGCTGCTTGGTATTTTTATACAGGCTCTACCTATCCTAACTTAACATTTTGGTGTTTAATGGTACTCACATATTAAAACTCTGGGGATGAGTGAATCTTGCAGGGGCTGCGTTAGTCCTGGGATCCAGGCTTCACTTTTTCCTCGACTAGAATTGGTATCTTTAGGCTGAGTGATTGGGAGTCAGAGCATGGCCAGTAGCTAGGCCCAGTGCATTTCTTTTTCCTTACAGAAATTTTTTTTTTAACCATACCAATATGAAAGGCCTCCCAACAATCCAGACCAACCTTTGTCTTAATGGAGTCTGAAATTCACTCTTCTGTTTATGATGTGTAACAATTGAAGTGGGAGATATAAAGTTTGCAGCTATTATGTAATCAAAACCATTTGTGTTTTCCCAAAGAGAAAGGAGGAGGCAAGAAGGGGATTTGGAGGCAGGGAGGAGGAAGAAAAGGAAAAATCTCAGAATTGGAAGCTTAGGGCTGGTGCAGAGAGCAGAAAGTTGAAACTCATCCAACTGTCACGTAACAACAGAAGAAAAATGCTTCATGTATTCAGTTATTATTAAGTGTTCTGCATGTCTATTTCCCATGTTATTTGCCAGCATATATTGGTTTTCAAGTGCTAGTATTTTAAGAGCAGGAGAAATATTTACTTCTAAGATAAAATTGATTTTTGTAGGCCATAAAGACAAAAATTCCATGTGGTAGAGGAGGAAAAAAAAAAGTGATATGCTCACTTTAAAGCATTCTATACAGAAACCAGAAAGGCCTCCATTGCCTTTAACTTTGAAAGTCACTTTCTAAATGAAGGGCCACTCCAAAGCTGGGCCACTAGTGTTCCCATTCCACAAATATGTTTTAGGAATAAAGCATTTAATGTCCAGTGATGGTATTGAGGTAGACAGGACTTCAGAGGAAGGAGGTGATGGCCCAGCGAGCTGCCAGCATATGGCTCTCCTATAGAGAGCAGGTACTTCCAAGCCAAATTGGAAAATGGAAAATTGAGGGAAGTAAAAACCTCTGTTTCTTTCCTCTTTCCTCTTTTAGCCTCTAGAAACAGAGTCTGAACAGAGAAACTGCAGTTAGAATCAGATCATGGAGTTTATGAATCATAGCATCATCCAGTGTTAGAACTAGAAAATGTTGAAGAACGTGAAGGTCCAACTATTGTACAGATGAGGAAATTGGAGCACAGAGGAATGGGGTGGCAGCCCGAGGTCATATATCTAATCATTGAAAATAAACACTAACTGTAGGCATCCTGAGTGTGATTTATTCATTTTTCTCTCTTTGCTCATCTAACAGGTATGCTACTGCTGTCCTTGAAAACCTTACAAAGGATTGTCTTCCTACTTCCAAACAAAGAAACTCACATAACATTCCTTAGTCCATCCACTTCATCCCTATAAAGGCCATCTTGAGAACATGTTTTATGCACGCATAAACATAAACATAGGTCTGCATAAACATAAAGTTTGATCCTTTATGAATAGAAATGTTTGTGGTGGATTCTTAAGGAGCAGCGGAGTCCCTAAGCAGCTTTCCCCCTGGAAGAGCTCTCAAATTCCCTTGAATGATGCCCATTTCTCCTGGAATTAAGGCTTGCTTTACTTCATCTTTCTTCATTCACTCCACCTCTGGCCAAAACCAGTTGTCCTCTTTAGCTCTCTCTAGATATTTCTGTCTTGGCTCCACATCCAGCACTTTTTTGGCTTCAGATCAAAATTTCTCTCCAAGAAACCTAAATAATCTTGACATGTTCACTGTCACCTCTTTACCGCCCTTGGTCTCTGAATTGGCATGTTTTTATTTATCAAGTCCTTGTACATAGTACTTGGCTAGGTTCCCCTAGTCTGATGTCTTCTTTCTATTAATAAATTCCAAATTCTTAGAAATAGGTGTCTAAATTCTTGACACCTTTTTTTCCTTCTCCTACATTCTGTATTTATTACATTTGGAATAGATACAAAATTATATATGGCAATCAACATAATTCTTTTCTATAGCACTTGAATATACACATTGTATGCATTTTAAAGAAAATAATAATATTAATGTGTGTATACCATTAAGCTCAAGAAATAGAATATTGTCAATATGTTGAAGTCCTTGTAGGCTTCTTCTGATTGCATCTGTCTTTTTAATCCTTTCAAAATGTTTGTTATTCCATTGTTTGGTATGTTATTCCATTGTATGGGTGTGCCCCCAAGAGATGTTTAGTTTTGTTTTTATTGAAGGTTACCAACATGGCATCATAGATAGATAGATGATAGATGATAGATAGATAGATAGATAGATAGATAGATAGATAGATAGCATCTGTGACTTGCTTTTCTGGCTTACTATTTTTTTAATTAATCCTTATCAGTACATGGTATTTAATTAAGTTTCACTGTAAAGAATTCCATCATATATCTATGTCACCCTTTATTCATTCTTTCTATCTTTGATGGATAGACATTTGGATTGTTTCAGGTATTTGCTATTATAAAAACTGCTGTTATGAACACATTTATGCATATCTCCTCATCGATGTATTTAAAAACTTCCATAGGTTGTAAAATTAAGAGGAAAATTACTAGGTCATAGTCTAGGAATAGTTTCAGTGTAACTAAATAATGTTGTTTCCTAAAATTCTTATACCAATTTATAGTCCTATTTGTTCCACATGTTCACCAATATTTGGGTTAGTACAACTTTTGTTTGTTTTGCTAACGTGTGTGTGTGTGTGTGTGTGTGTGTGTGTGTGTTTATTTCATTTATGATTTTAGGAACTATGCATTTCCCTAGTTACTAATGAAATTACAAACATTTTCTAAAAATTTTTTATTCAGGTATAACTAACAGTTTTATATTAGTTTCATGTACAATATGATTCAATAATTCTATACATTATTCAGTGCTCATCACAATAAGTGTACTTTTAATCCCTTTCACCTATTTCACCCATTTGCTCACTAACCTCCCCTCTGGCAACCATCAGATTATTTTCTATATTTAAAGAGTCAGGTTTTTTTGTCTCTTTTCTTTTGTTTATTTGTTTTGTTTCTTAAATTCCATATATAAGTGATCATATGGTATTCGTCTTCCTCTGACTGGCTCATTTTACTTAGCATTATACTCTCTAACTCCATCCATCTTGTTGAAAATGGCAAGATTTCATTCATTTGTGGCTGAGTAATATCCCATTGTATATATATACCATATCTTCTTTATCTGTTCATCTGTTGATGGACACTAGGGTTGCTTCCATATCTTGGCTATTGTTAATAATGCTGCAATAAACATAGGGGTGCACAGTTTTGAATTAGTGTTTTCATTTTTTTGGATAAATACCTAGTAGTGGGATTACTGGATCATATGATAATTCTATTCTTAATGTTTGAGGAACCTTTACACTGTTTTCTATAGAGGCTGCACCAACTTATATTCCCCCAACAGTGTACGAGAGTTGCTTTTTCTCCACATCCTCACCAACACTCTTTATTTCTTGTGTTTTTTATTTTGATTGGTGTCAGGTGATATCTCATTGTGGTTGTTTTTTCTTAAAAAACACTTTCATTCTTTTGTGTGTAGCTGCCCAGTTTTCCCAATGCCATTTATTAAAGAGACTGCTCTTTTCCCATTGTATATTTTTGCCTTCTTTGTTGTAGATTAATTGACCATATAATTGTGGGTTTATTTCTAGTCTCTCTGTTCTGCTCCATTGATCTACGTGTCTATTTTTGTGCCAGTACCATTCTCTTTTGATTACTACAGTTGTTCTGATTACTATAGCTTTGTAGTATATCTTGAAATATGGGCTTGTGATACCACCAGTTTTGTTATTTTTCAAGATTGCTTTGGCTATTTAGGGTCTTTCATAGTTCCATACAAATTTTAGGATTATTTGTTCTAGTTCTGTAAAAAGTGCTGTTGGTATTTTGTTAGGGATTGCATTAAATCTGTAGATTGCTTTGGGTAGTACAGACATTTAAATAATATTGATTCTCTTCATCCCTGAGCATGGAGTGTCTTTCCACTTGTTTGTGTCATATTCAATTTCTTTCATCAATGTTTTGTAGTTTTCTGAATACCAGTCTTTTACCTTATTGGTTAAGTTTATTCCTGGGTATTTTATTCTTTTTGGTACAAGTGTAAATGGAGTTGTTTTCTTAATTTCTCTTTCTGTTAGTTCAATATATAGAAATGCAACAGATTTATGTATATTAATTTTGTATCCCACAACTTTTCTGAATTCATTTATCAGATCTAGCAGTTTCTTGGTAGTCTTTAGGGTTCTCTCTATATAGTATCATGTCATGTGCCAGCAGTGAAAGTTTTACTTCTTCCTTACCAGTATGGATGCTTTTATTTCTTTTTGTGGTCTGATTGCTGTGTCTAGGACTCCAGCACTATGTTGAATAACAGTGGTGAGTGTGGACATCCTTGTCCTGTTCTCGTTCTTAGATGAAAAGCTCTTAGTTTTTCACCATTGAGCATGATGTTTGCTGTGGGTTTTTCAGACATGGCATTTATTATGTTGAAGTATGTTTCCTATAAACATACTTTGTTGAGAGTTTTTATCATGAATGGATGTTATGCTTTGTCAAATACTTTGACAAATACTTTGTCAAATGCATTTATTGAAATGATCAGATAGTTTTAATAATTTTTTATTAATGTGATGGACCATGTTGATTGATTTATGAATATTGAACCACTCTTGTACCCCTGGAATAAATTCCATTTGATCATGGTGAATGATTTTTTTAAAGCTATTCCATTTGCTAATATTTTGTTGAGGATTTTTGCATCTATGAAATTGCAAGTATTTTAAGATAGGCATATGGGCCACTTCTGTGTCCTCCTCTGATATATGGATCATGTATTTTGACTACTTTTTAAAATTGGATTATCTGTCCTTTTAAAATTTATTTATAGGAATTCTTGACATATTCTAGATTCCAAAATTTTTTTCACAATTTATTATATATATCCTCTGCCAGTTTGTGACTTGACTTTTTACTTTTCTAATAGCATTTTGATGACCTTAATTTTTTTTTAGATTTTATTTATTTGAGAGAGGGAGTGACAAAGAGCACACAGGAGCAGGCAGGTGCAGAGGGAGAGGAATAGGAAGAAAGAGAAGCAGACTACCCTGTTGAGCAGGGAGCCCAACGTGAGGCTCCCTCCCAGGATCATGACCTGAGCTGAAGGCAGATGTTTAACCAACTGAGCCACCCAGGTGCTCCTGATGACCTTAATTTTTAAATGATTCCTAACTTTAATGTAGCCAAGTCTATGTTTTTCTATGATTTGAATTTTTTGTATTTTAAAAAATGCTTCCATAATCTGAGTTAATAAATATATTCTTTTTTTCATAAAATTGTAAAAATCTCACTCTTAATTTATATGGATTTTGTTTAAATGTGTAGTATAAGATGAAATCGTATTTTGATTTTTTATATGAATAACTAAATACCAGTTTCCATTTACTGGTAACCATTTACTGGAAGACTAGTACCATTTCCTGAAAAGTCTAATCTTCTTCCAAAGTAATCTGTAATAACAACTCTGTTATATATTAGGTTTCCATATTTGGATGAGTTTATTTTGGTCTCTCTACTTCATTCCACTGTACTATGTGTTTATCCCTGTACCAACATCATACTCACTTAATTATTAGAGCTTTTATATTAGGAATAAGATATTTGGTAGAATCAGTCCTTTCAACATAGTTTCTCAAGAATGTCTTGCTATGACTTGCTTCAAAAAATGAGTTGGGCATTTTTTTTCCTTTTTTTCCCCTGCCTGAAAAAGTTTTGTGTAAGACTGAAATTATCTGTTTCTTGAATATTTGACAGTCTTATTTGTAAAATGTCTTTACCTGGTGCTTTACTTTTAGGCAGATTTTAACCATGGATTAAATTTCTTAAATAGTAAAAGATTGGTTAGGATTTTTATTTCTTCTAAGTTACTTTTGTAAAGTTATATTTTTCTAATAATGCACACATCTTACCTAACTCCTTAAATTTATCATCATTTAGCTTTTAATAATACTTTCTTGCCTTTTTTGAACTGAGGTGTTTTTCTACTTAGGTCTCTTTTTCCCTGACTCATCTTGCCAAAAGTGGATTGATTTTATTGAGTTTTAGAAAACGAATTTTTGGCTTTTTAAATTCTGTTTGCGTCTTTGCTATTTTCTTTAATGAATCACTGTCCATTCAATGGTACATTTCTTTCAGGTATTGACCCAAACCTTTAGCAAAGAACTGCATATATGGGCACACCATTTTCTGGTTTATTTTATAGGGCTAAAGGGGCAGAGTGGCAAGTTTGGGGACTTTCACCACTCCCTCCTTGACTTTAGCAGGAATTGACTATTAGCCAATTGAGTGGAAAGGCTTTGGATTTCAGAGAGTGGTATGTGCCATTATCCTTAACCTCAGAGAAAGAGTCTGAGGAGGACACAGGTACATCTCTGACAGCCCCAGTCACATTTGACATGCACAGCCCCATGCACTTGATATCAGGAATTTCCTACTGGCTTCTTCAAACTGCACGTGGTGAATTTCCAAACATGCTATTCCTCACCTGCATGAAAGAGATCACCCTCTCACTGATTAATTACTTTGAGAGGATTGGAATTGGTGAAGGAAGGCAATGAGACAGAGTTGCTGAGGATGAAATGGACTCTTGAAAAAAGGGACCTTTTGAGTATGAGATAAAATGAGAGAATAACAAGAGGAAGAAACATTGGCAACCATTTACATTTTATATAACAGCTTATAGTTTTCTTTCTAGAGTGTCTCCATAAACAAATCCTCATTTGATCTTTGAGCAGCTCCAATTTCAGTGAAGTAGGCAGTGCAGGCATTCTGGACCATGTAGAATAAGAAGCAACTGTTTGAAGGTGTTTCCTTGGGAAAGGAAGTCATCAGCTTGACCGAAGACAGCCTTTATAATGAAACAATTGATAATACATTTTTAAAACTTTGCACTGAATTCCTGTGATGCACACAGTGTCTTGAATAGATTTTGAGACGAACCTGATTAAGAGGTACATTGTCTCCATTGGCATGGCCTTCCTTAGAGTCATCACTTTTCTTTCCATGGATTTCCTTTTCAGGACCCAAGATAGAATATACATCTTTAATTTATCTCATCACTCTGATGGGGCACTCTCCAGCATATGCTATTGAATTTGTTAAGTGAAGGCATATCTCTATTTTGTAATCCACGAAAGCTGGTATTAAAGACAAAATAAATACACTTCAGGAAAGATAACATTTTTCACAACAGATGTGAGAGCAAAGAAACTGCTGACATGTTTATTAGCAATGGATAAACTGAATGTTTCAGTTTGGCCCAGCACCCAGAAAATGCAGATGTGTATCCAGATGCAAACCTCTAGAGTCTGCAAGAGAAAATTTGTATGACATTCTACAAGATATCTGGTGCTTTCTGCTTGACAAGAAGTACCCCTGAGAGACACCTATCTCATGATATTTTGGCAGATTTTTTTCTCCCTTGTTCTGGTAAAAGCCAAGAAGTGCACCAGGGCACAATATTAAAAATAAATAAATTTAAAAAAAAGTAGAAATGGGAAGTTAATTGAATGATTTTTGGCCTTCAAGTTAGAATTTAAAAAGTAGGTCTGACTTAGAATATAGGGTGCCTGGGTCATCTGTCTTCACCTTAGGTTATTTTTACCAGTTGTCAATAAACTGAACATTCTTTAGCTCACGCAAACATTTAAATGAATAAGGTTTCAGTTTAATTCCTTGACTGTCCTTCCCTTGGCGGCAAAGTACTTTGACTAAAATCTTAGCAGATTTCAGCATTTTTTAATGCTGAAAAAAATGATATTTTTTACATATGGACAAATCTCAATCAGAAAGTCAGGCTAACATAGGAATCCATGCTTTTAATAATATTTAGTTAGAATAAAAAAATACATTAGGCAGTGTCCAAAAACTAAGAATTTTGACTTGTTTCTACTCTGAGGATATATGGTCATTGAGTCAAAAAAAGTTTTTTTAAGTAGACTGGAGCCCAATGCAGAGCTTGAACTCATGACCCTGAGATCAAGACCTGAACTGAAATCAAGAGTAGGATGCTCAACCGACTGAGCCACCAAGGTGCCCCAAAGTTTTGATTAATATATCTTCCTATTTCATTAGCAAGGTTTTTTCAAATAACAGTATTAATAGCTAGTGTTTATTCAACCACATAGGCCAAGTACTGTGCCAATTGCTTTGTAAAATAATAGTGACAATAGCTGACACTTTTGAGCACTTAGTGTATTACACTTGAATTATTTTATTGGCATGGCCTTCCTTAGAGTCGTTGCTTTTCCTTCCATGGATTTCCATTTCAGGACCCGAGATAGAATATAAATCTTTAATTTATCTCATCACTCTGATGGGGCACTCTCCAGCATATGCTATTGAATTTGTTAAGTGAAGGCATATCTCTATTTTGTAATCCACGAAAGCTTACACTGACAATACCTAACACTTTTGAGCACTTTGTGTATTATACTTGAATTATTTTATTTTTCCAAGAACACTTTGAACTCAATCTCATTATTATATATATTTTACAGATGACAAAACTAAGGCTTAGAAAATGTAATTGACTCCTAGTAAGATTGTTTAAAAGATTTTTAAATTTATTATTTTAGAGGCAGGGGGAGGGGCAGAGAGAGAGAGAGAGAGAGAGAATCTCAAGCAGACTCCCTGCTGAACGTGGAGCCGGAGGTGGGGCTCTGTCTCACAACCCTGAGATCATGACCTGAGCCAAAGTCAAGGGTCAGACACTCAACCAAATGAGCCACCCAGGCGCCCCTTCGTGAGATTTCTTAAAGTAAATTTAGCTGGGGGAAAACTGTTTTGAGATTTTTAAAACTGTTTTTGTGGTGTTGTGATGGTTTTATAAACTTGGTTAGAATGCAAATTGTCTTGAAAGTTGCAGTGACATTTAATCTATAAATCTATAAATTGAACAAAGCATATGCTTATTTGCCCATCACTGGCCATTTTTATTTTCTCCTTAGTGTCAGGAAAATGTGATCCTATGGTAAGTTGCTCAAATCTCTAACCTTATTAGAGGCAGCAGGACCCAGAGACCAAGCACTTAGGGCAGAACAGAAGTCTGAGGTCAAAATAGAATTCAGGATAAAAAAGCAGATGTTTAAAATGATAGATTTACATCTGACCAAGCAATAACCAAGTAAAAATGTTATTCAGAATCTGAGAATGCAAACCCCATGTTCCCTTCCAGTCTGGCTTTTGGCTGTCTTGATTTCATCCTCTTAAAACTCGATCTGAAAACATCTGTGCTAAAAAGTCATCAACGTGGTGAAATTTGAGGCATCATGTTGAATTACCGTCCATGTGTACATGTTTCTGGTACAATAGCAATGCATAAGTATATTTTCAGGAATGCTTAGAAATAGAACATTTTGAGTATTTGTTTTTACAAGCCAAATGTAATATTTTTACAATTTTCATTGCAAATAAATACAGTGATTGTGAAAATATGCATAGGTTTTTTGATATTTATTCATCTTTGTACTCTATTAAAGCCACCCAAGAAAACTAGTTTACTTTTCTTATAATCACACCCTATTTAATCATACCCCCAACCATATTATCTTGCTTGGCCATCTACCTCATTCACATGCTTCTAAATGGTTGGAACAATTGCTAACATTCAAATCCACTCTTGAAAAGTACAGATTTGCAGCAGTGAGTAGATACCAAAGAATGTTTTAGAGGCCGTTATGGCAACACAAAAGGCGTAGTCACAAAAAATGTTTGGGCTGAGAAATAGCAACGTCATCGGAATAAATATGTTGTTTCCTAAGGCAACTGCTTTCTTGAAATGTAAAGTGAGAAGTATTTCCTTTGAATATGCCAAATCTTATACATCTAGAGCAGTTGGTCTTAAACTTCGGTGTGCATAGAATAATTTAGGAATCGTATTAAAACAAACGTGCAGATACCCTGGAATCTAATTCCCAAATAATCCAATGGATCTGCAGTAGGGCTCGAGGATCTAGATTTTAACAAGCTCTCCGGAGAGATTCTCATGCACATGATCAACAGCATATTCCTCTGGACACATTACTACATAGCCACATGCTATACACCCAGGAATGTAACTTGGCTGTGCCATGGTTTCTTTCCTTAAACCGTCTTGACAGAGCTTAATACCACATTTGGGCTCTCATAGTTATTTTCAGTTTCAACTCAAATATGATACTTAAGCTTTTCACTCTGACCTGAAGCTGGTAATTCTCACTGGATTATAAATGAAATCCCACAAATTTCAGTGTTCAAGACTACAGGCTTATAGCTTTATCTGTATCTGGATTTTTTTTTTTTTTAAGTAGCCCTTGAGAAGGAAGCATGGTTCCATGGGGACACCAAAGTGTATATACGACAAAGTCCCAGTTTTGTGGGCATTGCTTTTCTAGAGGGGAAGAAAAGGTGTGTATTTGAACAAATAAAATTTGTTACTGCATGAGTCAAATAAACAGTTGAGTATCACTTCTTAAATCATGTTCGACATACCATTCATGTCAATTAATAAGTATTACAAGTAAAAAGGATTTCATGCCAGAAACATCCAAGAAATCATGGACTAAACTTAGCTTTCCTTACTCTGGGACTTTTCAGAAACTTTAACATGTATTATCACTCTGTATGAAAAGGCATAATATAGAGTTTTATGATCTCAGTTGGTGCCGGAGATTTTCACAGACTGATTTATAGCATTTGTGTGGATATTAGTGTAATATGTATCACAGCCTAGAAAATTATGGCTCAGGCAAATACATAGGCATTTTAAGGAAGGTGAGATCATTCCCATTTAGGGTGACCAGGGCAGGTCCCATGCAGATGTTGGCATTTAAGCTACGCTTAATTTTTAACCATTGATCCAATGATCTTTAACCATTGAGACAGCAGTGGCTGGAGAAATAGAAGGGGTAGAAGCCAAAATTCACAAGACCAAGAATGAAGAGTTAGTGAGGAAGTAGACTCTCAGGTGAATATCAGTAAAAGAAGATGGCAACTTAGTGTGGGTGGAAAGGTAGAGTGAGGGAAATCATTTTTTTTAATGGGAAGAGGCCTGAATGTCTTATCTTAATGGGTGAATTTTTTAGGATTCTGTTTAGAGATTCTAAGTTCTTAGGGTCTGATTCAAGAAAACGAAAAGGTCATGTCTCCAAAGGCAAAGGAAACAAAAGCGAAAATGAACTTTTGGGACTTCATCAAGATAAAAAGCTTCTGCAGAGCAAAGGAAACAG